>JBCEWB010155002.1:0-10593 GCA_039654565.1 Peronia peronii
ACAATATTCCATTCACCGTCTTCAATGATTTCAAAATATCAACGATAAATAATTTTTAGGCAAAAATCATGCATAAAATACTCTAAGGAACATTGTTTACTGAAAGTTTACATAATAATAGTGCCCCGTCGTTGTCTTCAATGAAATTATTATGATCGTTTTCATATCAGTCAGTCGAAACGGAATGAAAAGTCCTGAATGTTTCCTTAAGACTGATTTGGTCTGAACATTTGGTTTTACAGAAAATATCATCACTGAAGGCTTTATTATCACTTCTGGATCAATAAGTACGTTCAATGGATAGTCATTGGAGATTTCATGCATGACTTCATCTTGACATTTCTTGGGTACTGATTAAAAAAAAAATGATAGAAAGAAATAAGGTCTGTTGATCGGCATCCAACTTTTTTTATGCACGATTTCATGAAAAAATTATTTGCTATTGATGAATGAATACACTGACTGGAATTCAATGGACTATTTATGCATGATTTTTACTTAGAAAGTCTTGAGTCTTGGATATTTTCAAATCAACATTTACGGGGAATGACAGTTGTCGAGCGACTTTCACGCATGACTTTTTAAAAAACATTTTTCGTCATTGACATGTCCAACTGAATAAATATAGTGACTGGATATTCATCAGACTATTTCATGCATGATGTTACTCGCAAAGTATTTCTTGAAGATGTTTTCAAATCAACGAATACTGGGAATGGCAAATTGTTGAACTATTTTATCAGAATTTCTCGTTATACTCGATCGATATCCTGGCTCTCAACAGAGATGTGGAAAAATATTACTCAGACATTGTTCTGTAAGTTAGCTTTGTAAGTTAGTTTAGCCCACAGATGAAAGCAAAATATATATTACAAAATATAAGCCTGTCAGTCAGATTTTGTTTTCATTTATTAATTGGAGAGTTCATTTTACTGAAGGTCTGTGTAATAATGGTACCTTATCATTGTCTTCAACAAAATTGTTGTTATGTTTTCCACATCAACAAATAAAAACTGAATGGATAGTCTTTGAATGTTGTCAAGTAAGATTTTATCTAGACATATTTTTTTTTAAAGATTATAGTGTCAATCAAGTTCTTATTGCCCTTTGTCCATCAATAAATACAGTGAATGGATATTCCTTTGACTTGATTTTATCTTGAAACTTTTTCGTCACTAAAGTTTAAAACAGAAAATTCATATACAATAAATGAAAGAGAAAAAGACACAGAAATGGAATCAAGTGATTGTCGTCAGACCTTTTCATGCATGATTTCATCTTGGAAGAGGAGAAGGGCGGATACACTTTCTTCTGGAAAGGGAAACCAGAGGCCGAAGACAGAATCCATGGAGAAAGTTTTGCTGTCAGATCAACTTTGCTGAAGGACATCCCCACCCTACCTACCGGTGTCAACGAACGCCTCATGAAGCTTCGCTTCCCTCTCAATAAGTCTCGCCACATCACTGTCATCAGCGCCTACGTCCCACGCTCACAAGTTCCGAAGAAGTTAAGGAACGCTTCTACGAAGACCTTGACAGATCATCAGGACACCCCCTCTGGCGAAAAACTCATCATCCTCGGTCACTTCAACACCCGAGTTGGAAGTGACAGCAACAGCTGGGAAGGAATGATGGGACGGCATGGAGAAGGTACACTCAACAGCAACGGCCTGCTCCTCTTGAATAAATGCGTTGAGCACAACCTGTGCATCACAAACACAACGTTCAGACTCGCAGCCAAGTACAAGACTACCTGGATGCGTCTTCGGTCCAAACATTGGCACCTGATCGACTTTGTCATCGCCTGCCAGGGAGAGCTGAAGGATGTCAAGATTACCCGAGTCATGAGAGGTGCTGAATGCTGGACAGGTCACAGGCTGGGGCTGTCCATTCTCAACCTGCACATTGTTCTCCTGTAGCGCAACCGGCCGAAAGTCATCAGCGCATCATTCAACACGACCAGGCTAAGATACTCTCTCCACTCCAACGTATGTATGTATGTATGTGTGTGTGTATATATGTATATATGTATGTATGTATGTATGTATGTATGTATGTATGTATGTATATATGTATGTACGTATGTATGTATGTAGGTAGGTAGGTAGGTAGGTAGGTAGGTAGGTAGGTAGGTAGGTAGGTAGGTAGTCAGGTAGGTAGGTAGGTAGGAAGGTAGGTAGGTATGTGTTTCAATTCTTAGAAGTTCTTCATTGAAAAAAAAACAAAACATTATCACCACCAAAGACTAAAGACTCGTTCCCTTTTTACTTAAAGGTGGGGGGGGGGGCATCCTAAAATTAATATGGATTTTGCTGAAAAAAAATGTGATTTGGACTTTTCTTTTCTATTAAATATCCTACATTTTCTGAGTATAAAAATGGTACATGTATAAAGAAGTGAATATGTCCATTCTAACGTGTTTGACCACTGGTCATTCAACGGAGGTTCCGGTCTACTGTCAACCAGGATTTGGCTCTTTCTGGCTGCTATATGCGTGGTACATCATCACTATTTGATTATATATATATATAAGCAAAGAATGCATAAAACACTTGTTTATGATCTCTTCCTCTAATGATCTCTTTTAGCAATATCGTGAACTCCAGTGCAAGGGATGGACATTCGATGACCACTCTGAGGAAACTACTGATCACGCAGATTATCCGTGTAACCTCTCACCAAGCACTCTGAAATGAACTTCCACATCCTATAAATAAGACAATTTTTTTTATTTATGCTGCTTCAGAGCTCATTTGTGGACTGTATGCCACAGTAAAGGTCAAGACACTCTCGGTTGTGGCAGAGAAAGATATGGAGGCCACATATAGGCAATCAAAAATCCTGAAGCGCTTCTATGGGAGCCCTTACAATGATGGAGGGTGGGGAAGCAAAATTCGAGAAAAGATGTGCCCAAAAAAGCCAAGAAAAGACAAAAAAAGACACAGATGTCATGCAGAGAGGGCTAGTATGTGAACAAGGCTAAAAGAGGCGAAGAATCGAACAAAAATTCTCCATGTCAAGTCTTCGCTAAGGAAAAAAACAAAAAAACAATAACACAAAAAAACTTTAAACGCATTTTCCTCAAAACCCGGGTTTTCGTCACTATTTTGCTATACACTTTTTTTGTTTCTGAACTGATTGTAACCAAATTTGGCCACACATTTTCACAACAAGATCAAAAACCTTATATATGTGTGGCTCATTCCGTAGGCAGGTTTTAGAGAAAAATAGGTTTTAGGTAGGAAAAAACGGCGAAATTGCAAATTTCACTAATGTTATTTGAAAACAAAAATTCTAGAAAATTTTCTTTTGCATAGGAAGAGCTGAAAATACGTAATGTTTGAGATATTATGTCAAACAACATGTTCACTGAGTTTCATCAAATCCCACTGAAATTTAGCGAAGGATATGTTTTTAAAGTTAGCCATTTTAAAGACGCCAAAATCCAAGATTGAGAAAGTCAGTTTTGCTTCACTATTTTCCTCCAATTTAAACATGCTGAAATCGATGGAAAAGGTTAAAATAGTCTATCTTTAATAATAATTTTTTTTTAAAAATTACCTTTAAACCCCCCCCCCCCCTCCCTTTCCATTTTAAATTTTAAAGGGATACAGATTCACGATCATGAATGTGATGGATTCAAGATGTGATGTGTGTTATGAGCCGGAACACCTCAGTTATTTTGTAGGTATTGATTTGGCAGCTGTTGTTTCTCATTCCCTCATTATCCATGAACGTCTTTTAATTGTGGAATGAGCTTGTTTCAAATCAAACTTCAAAGAGACATAAATTGACCACTTTTTTCATCACTTTATGCTCGTCCTTGAAGAATAGACATGCATTTATTTACTGTTTGACCTTCTTAGATTAACCCTAGAAGTTTCAATGTGCCAATCCGCAACAACATACAAGAAGAAGAAGAAGAAGAAGAAGAACAACAACAACAACAACAGCAACAACAACAACAACAGAAACAACAACAACAACAACAGCAACAACAACAACAACAACAACAAGAACAACAACAACAACAACCTCATCTTTTCTTTTCACATGACTTACTTTGCAAACAACATATTACACAGCAGCAGGGAACCGACGTTTTGTTTTATCTGTTGTAGTTCTTCCGTAAATAACATCTAAAATTAGAGTTTCCAAAATAACTAAATAATATATATAAAACATGTAGTTTATATGATATTCTCTTATTCTTCAAACATTGCACATGTGGAATGTTGTAAAATCCATTAACACAACAACAATAATAATAACAATAACAACAACAACAACAACAACAACAGTCTACGAATAACGGTCACAGAGCAAAACTTTAGGAATATTTCTATGTTCATTGAAAAAAGTATATGGCCAACATTTTCAAATGCATTTTTTTCTGTGCACAAAATGCGTTGTTTTTTTTAAGTAGTCGCCCATCGAGCTAAAGACAGCAAAATATAGATCTCGGTAATATGACCCAAGAATCTCATTTTCATGACCCGTCCGAGTCCCTCCCTCCCTTTCCTGAAGTTGCATTTCTGTTACACGGCTGGATATAATCATAGAAACATTGGTTTGACAGCTTTTTCTCCTGACACATTCAGGGTTAACTAAAGTATCTCTTCTTTATTTTATCCGGTGCTTTTATCACCATCCAGTTCCATCGAATAAGAGTAGGAACTGTGATGCACTTAACTTATGAAGACGGAACAAGAAAAAATTGCCGCCTAGAAATTGCCCTGAAAAACAGTGTCTAGTAGGCAGCTTTCAACTTCTGCTGTGTATCCCAAGATCCACATATCTCGTCATCATCTGGCATCTACTCTAATCGCTCTTTTCCTCTATTCTGAAATTTCCGTCTTCTGTCCAAGTCATTTTTTCTTTTTCGTAACCGTATAAACAAACCCAGCCTGTCTGCTCACAGCTGACAACTATTAACAGATGTATTGGAAACATTGGTATGCGGCACAATAAATTGGGAGGGCTGCAAATAATTATGCCAATAATTTTTTTCTGAATTTTAGTTCAGCAATATCTCAATTATGTTTAATCATAACATATTTTTTAACTGAGTATTCAATTTTTCTCATACGCTGCGCATAATATGGGGAATTATTTATGTTCATGGCATCCAAACCAACCTGAGCCGAACAAAAGAGAGAGAGAGAGAAAAAAAAAAAAAAGAAAGAAAACAGCCGCCAGAAATTTCGCATATTCCTCTGGATGAGGGAGAAGCAAAGGGAGAAGAGATTACGGACAACCTCAAATAGTTATTGAATATTAAGAATTTGAATAGACTGGAATCCTGATTATTATATTTTATTCATTTTTCTTTGATTGTGAGCATAGAGCTGTGCTTCACATTGGACATTCACTGAATCAGACTTGAAAATTAAGCCCCCCTGAAGCATGTTTTGCTCTCCCTATTTTCATGTCTATATTTTCCACCGTAAATTTCAGTCCAAATAAATTGCAAGCACAAGATTTGGGAAATATGTCGTATTCTTCGTCAGAAGACATTCAAATGTGTCTCAGAGGTTTCAGAAAAGGAGGTTAGACAGTGCATTTTCTTCCAAAATAATACTGTCTATGGAGATATGCAGAGCAGATTTGGCTTTCCAACCTCATGTCTTACTTTTCATCGGAAGGGCATAATACTAGGATTAGCCTTTCTCCTCATCTCAAGAGTTGTTATTGGGGCTCTGAATCTGAATACTTCTAATCTAACATTTATGTACAGAATCTAAAGAAAGGAAGCAAAGAAAATCGAAATAAGCATATTTATATGTAGTTTAGATCTGGATGATGTCTCAGCTGGTGTATACATGGTAATCACCAACCCTATGTTTCGAGTTACACCTTTGAGTTCCATTCCTATAAGCTCTATCTGGATGAAGCAAATCCATCACAGTTGAGGAATGTCGTGAATAAATCTGTCCTTTCAAATATATCCATTTAAAAATAATTATTCTCTGCATTTTCACTGACTTCCTGACAACAACATTTTGGTCTACGCAACCTGAAAACACCGTGATGAATTCAAAATCCATGCTTTCCTTCTTTGTATAAATACTCTCTTTAGTCTCATCCTGACCACCAAGAGTTCAATGCAACTCGATAAATTATGATGACTTCTCTTATTTGAACGCACACATAGCTATGTTTTATACAGCCTATATACTGTCAAGTTTCCGATGAATGTAGGCTCTTCTTCCACAGACAGGTCTAAATTTGTTAACGCATATATTAATATTGATATTATTGACATTATCATTATTTATCAACAACCCTTTAGTAAACTACACTATAGATGCATTCCAAAACCCGGAAAATTTTTAATAATAAATCTAAAAGCATTGAGCTTAGCATCTGACTAGATTTATAATATTCTTACTTGTATGAATAAACACTGATGAAGAATAAATTAAATACAGTTTCATAATAATCTATCAATTATTCGGCTTAGCACTGAAACAATACGGTAACCATATTATGATAGGTTCAACAAGTTTTAACATTGCAATGTTTTATTTTCTTCCGCACCAAACATAATAAGAATAAACTACACCAAGAAGCGGTGACTGAGTAGAAACTAGTAAATAAAAAAAAAATAACCACGAAGTCATGAGAGGATGAAAACAAACAAACAAACAAACAAACAAACAAACAAAAACCGCTGCAACAGGCAAACTCTTTCACACCAATTTCAGCCAACTTGACCTACCCAAACTAAACTCGAAGCGTCTCGGTGGACAGAGACTAGACACATAAGCGGATGAAAATAGGATTAGAAGCGCTCTTAACTCACTCTGTCCACGAAGTCGATGTCCCAGATAAGTCCTCAGTCTTCTCGGCCTTTCTCCGTTTCCCACTCACGCAGTGAATGACAAATTGCACAATTCCAGAAAAGTACACACTTTTTGTTCTTCTCTCTTGCTCTGTTGTTGTTGTTGAGGCTGTTTTTTTTAATGTTGTATTTTGCTTCAGTTTCTGCCCCAGCTGTTTTCCCCCCTTCCTACAAAGACAAACTCTCTCTCTGTCTCTCTCTGTGTCTCTATCACATACACATATACACACACACGCACACACACACATACACACAAGACATGACCTTTCAGAGAAGTTTATTGTGTCTTGCTTTTGCGTTGGCAAAGATTAAAATTTGAAAAGCATAATTTGGAAGAGCTTCTACACGGTGAGGTTAAATTAAAGTCAGTCAAAATCATAGCGTAAGTGACATAATACCCCTTCACCCCCATAGAAGGAGTGACGAATACAACAGTTGATGGAGTTAAATTGTAAAAGTAAAAACAAACCGAGTTTTCACCTCTCTCCGCCCCCTCCAGCCTTTTCCTCCCGTCTACATGTACACATGCGTGTATCGTGGTTGAAAGTAGACAACACACACACACACACACACACACACACACACACACACACACACACGTACACATACACAAGCATGCAACACACAAAAACAAAAACAAAAAAAGAAGAAGAAAAACGATATTGCCAGGATCACTACCACCAACTCCAGCAGGAAAGCAAACCTATACACATTCACATAATTATGACCACACCTGAAACAACAGTTATTAACGAACATGGAAAAATAAAAAAAACTTTTAGCTTTCCAATATTCTTTGGGAACGATTCCCACCGAACATTAAATTTGTTCTTAGAACAAGCCTTACTATCTGGGTGTGGACAGATACACGAAGGGATGACTATAAAGGAGGCGTCCTAGAATGTTGAATGGCAAAAGATATAATAAATCGATTTATATGCCATTCTGCACAATATTAGAATTTATCGCTTATCTTATCAAACAACGACAGCAACAACGACAACAACAACAACAACAACAACAACAAACGACAACAACAACAACAAACAACTAAGACAATGCCGTTTTTTTACTGAAGTATTCTAATTTTTAAAAAAAGATTGTTTTTTTTTTTAAATTATTAACTTTTAAAAAAAATAAAAACTGTAGTATATATTTGTCCCTAAACTGTTAAAAGATTCACTGAAAGAAAAAAGAAAGAGAGAAAAAAAAAACAGCAGTATAAAGCATCTGAAAGCTAATATGAAAATAGCCTTAAGATATTAATTTCTTATTTTTCATAGTTTCACGATACTGCAATAGCTCTAAAATGATTCACAGCGTCTGAAGAACTTTAGTTATTCACCTCACGAAAATAACGTTGCCACGGACAGCTGAAGCGGAGGCCAGAAAATTCAGATACAATTTTCCAATGCCAAGAGCGGCTGTAGAGCAAATCGTCATAAGTCCAAACTCTGAAACAGAACAGGAGACTGAAATATCGAAGCCCCCGCTTTCTTATAAAAAAAAATAGTACTGAGAAAAAAACTCATTCTAGGAGGGCAAAAAAGTTCTTTCCACTGATACAAGTCTATCATTCCAATTACAGGTGCAATGACTCTTCAAATCTCAAAGTGGGCACTCAGAGCTTTCCGGTCAGAGTATTCTTATGATGAAGAATGGGATCTCCGTCTTGTGTACTACGGACTAAAACACAAAAAGAGCATAGAAAATATAAATATTTCCTATAATGCTTTAGGACCGAAGTTTATTACTGTTAATTTTATCCCTCTTCCTTGCCTCTCGTGTTTCTTTTCCTATTTCTTTAATACTTGAGGAAACTAAGACTCAAAGTACCCCGAAAGAAAACGGATTTTCTCTTAGAGGAAATCTGAGAGTTTGTGACCATTTTAAAGATAATTTTGTTTCTCAGAGTGTCCATAGCACAATTCACATTTTCTTCTCATTATTAAAGTGCCTGGATCAAGATTTCAGACAAGAAATAACAGATCGTGGCATCATTTAGAGATATCGTTAGATAGAATGTTTTACGGTTCATGAACAAAATTGATGGGAGAGTAATGAACGGAAGTGTGAAATCTTGTCCAAAAGAAAATAAAAGAGTAACCGATATGCTTTTAAAGTGAATATGGAACATCTTGACCACTCAACTGTTTCTTCCTTTCAGGCAAAATACAAAGACAGATATCCTAGTAAGATAATGACGTGATTGTCATAATCAGCTTTACGGTAATCAGTCAGATGGTTGCAAAGACACGTTTCGAGGAGTCACCCGACGTTCTGTTATGTCGTTAGAAGAAGTACATAAATAGAATTATATTTTACTTATATCATAATCGAGCAAGATATTACACTTTGATCCCTGCTCATTTCTCGTGTTTAAATTATGTTATAGCAACTCGGAGGCTAAAATTAAAAGAAATCTATATCCTCTAATCTTCACATTCTTTCGTACTCACCTTCTATGCCCTGCTAGCCTCTTTCTCTTGTCTTGCCTGTTGTAGTTTTTCTCTCACATTTATCACGTCTATCATACCTCCACAGATTCTTTATGGATAGTTTCCCTCTCACCCTCCTTGTTTTCACCATTTTGTTATCCCTCTCATCCGCTTCCCTTTTCTGCGTCTTCCTCATATATCTTTCTTCATTTCTTTTTTTTTTTTTTTTTAAGTAGATTTGCAAACAGGACCTATATAGCATAATTTTCCACTCTCGCCCTTGGTATTTTATGCATTAATACAATACACGATGTTCCAGTATAATACACGTACGTGCACTATGTTCTAATCTTAACCTGCAAACTATCAATGAAACTGGTATCATCGACCCATTATTCGAGAGATTTATTTCTTTGTTGTTTTGAAATTATTCCTTCCATATTTCTCCCGTGTGAATGACATTTATTTTGTTCCGAAGAAAGAATGGGCAGAAGCATTAAGAATCAAACTGCATTTTATTCTAAGTTTCAAAGCAGCATCATTCTGGCATCTATCATAGCATTTTGTTAATCTTTGTATTGATTATCAGACGGGCTTATCATTGTCTGTGTTTAACCCTTTCATTGGCATATCAGTCTCCCAAACCTATAGATATCCTCTTGTAGTTACAACTGGCTATCTTGTGTCATAAAGTGACAGTGCTCCCCCCTCCCCACTTCTCCATGCTATGCATGACCCACAGTCATGTACTGAACTACATCAATTACAATCACTTAACTTTCCACAGTATGACTCTGACAACATACAGGCATACTTTCATACAAAAAAGATTGGCCAAATAAAGAATATAATGTACAAAAGTTTAAGGTAGCACGTTACAACTGTTGACCATAAGGTAATGTCTCATCGAGCTTTGACAATCTGTATGGAAACACCAAACTCCTCTCAGGCTTCTGCCAGTTTATCAATTAATCTTTGTGTCCCATGACCAACTTGAACTTTAAACCGGTCCCCTCTCTTCACTGTCCACTAATTGTGTTATATTATGAATTTAATCCATCTACCACATACATGCATGGGCGAGATAGTGTTCTTAGCCGCTTATCATATTGCAAGACTGATGTGAAAACAACCTAAAACTATCTTAGAAACAGATTCAAAATGATAAAAAAATTCACCTCTGGTATCAATGTTATTTTACATGTATATGAAGTACTTCTAACATCACCTGTTATAAATGCTGGGCCGGAAGCCAGGGCTGAATGATTTCGAGACGAGGGCCCGGGGGGGGGGGGGGGGGGAGAACAACAAC
>JBCEWB010155013.1:0-10592 GCA_039654565.1 Peronia peronii
GTCTTTCCCAAGGACAAAATGTCGAGACCAGTCAGGATTCGAACCCGAGACATCAGATCCCGAGTCCGACGGCCCAATCGCTAGGCCACTGACACCACCCGTGGAGAAGGAAACTTCCCACCACCCTCCGGCAGGTCCACACGGCGAAGAATAGAGACAGACAGGGCAGAAGCAAAGAGCCGAGTGGACTCTATGGCATATAGAGGATAGGAATAGGTAGCCACGGAAGCTTACACCATTATTAGAATAGACAGACCCCCGGAGCACCCTTTTGCTAAGGCCAGGCATGAGTTGCGAGAGTCGGTCAGAGTGTTGTGTCATCGCCCCTACTTATATTATATCTCATCCTCGTCTCCTATTCCGTTAGTCTGTTTCCGTCTCCGTACACTGTCCATGTTCTTTAAGAAAAAAAAAAAAAAGAAATCCTCCGTAGCGTCCCCCCGAGGTGCAGCAAATCTTAGCGATGTGTTGAACCAGAGGGAATTCGTTCATGTCGGGCCCACTGCGAGTCACCCTGCGTTGTTCCGTTTTGTTCTACTCCGTTTGTCTTGTTTCGTTTTGTTTCGTTTCGTTTTTGTGTAGCTGATAACTACCACGACAGGAGGTTGAAAAGCTTACCAAAACCGTAACCGTAATCGGGATGCGATCATACCCAAGCTCATGCATAAAACCATTAATATTATTACAGAATCAAACATCACTGTCCATTTGAAAAAAGGAGGCAAGATTTGTGTGGCGACTGCGAACCACGATTATTCTGGTACCTTTTTGTAAAAGATTCCATTGCTGTAACTGAGAGAAGAATAACTCAGCCTTTTCTTTGGACAAGGGAAGGTCTCTGACTAAGTCATTAAGCTCTTCTTGATTAATTTTTCACTAATTTCTGCTTCAAATTCGTCCTCATCATCCGCAACACTATTGAAACATTCATCATCAGTACTATTGTTGTCATCAAGCAGACCTGCAAGTGGAAGAAACACAGAATTCTCTTCGTCATGAGGCACTGGTTTCAATGCCGATCGGCAGTTTGGATATACATGTACAATATCTGACTTTTTTTTTTAAGAAACCTTCAATTTTCATCATGCAAAAATAACAGTCAATCTGATATTCTGTCTGTTCACGCCAGATCATGGGTACAGCAAAGGCATTTTCTGTCGTTGGCCATTAAATCACTTCAATATTCCAGAATAGCAAGTCATGCAACTCGTATGAGGTGCCCATGGTTTGTCCTGATCACCAATTTTACATCCAAAATAATGTCTGTATGCAAGTTTCACTTTACTTGTCAGCTTTTTGCGCTAATCTTGTGGAGTAAATTTTCCACAAAAATTGTCAGGATGATTTACACAGCCTCTCAATTTAGTATTCATTGTCTTATTAAAGAGTAAACAAAAGTACTAAAGTAGAGCTTAGAGACCTGATATCCTTCTATCACAATGTGGCAATAAGTAAACAATAGACTCATTATACTGCGATATACCATCTTGATTGCATCAGCTTGATTGCATCACTGAATGTGATTCGCAGGCCTACAGTAGTTTATTGCAACATTTCATAGCTTTATTTAAATTATTGCATCATTGCTATATTCATTTTACAGTAGGAGGTATTGCTGGACAGAACTTCAATATTCCATTTAGAAAATCTTATTTTAAACATAAAATGGCCAATAACTAAAAAATATGACGGGATAGGAGAAAACAGTTTTCAGATTTGAAATCAATGTACTAGAAAACAAAAAGTCAACATTTAGGTTGCCTGTGGCAAAATCTTTGTTGACCAATTATCAATGATTGCTGCAAATATGGTTATGCAGTTTTGCTTTATGACCAAAGTTTCAGACTTATGTAAACAAGAACTGCCAAATAATGTTTACATTTGGCACCAGAATTCAAAGCTTACAATGAAAATGAATAACATATAACCAGAAACATTATTACGCCACATTAGAATCTGAAGTTTCAACTTAGGTACGTAAGGCTTGATTAATTTTGACAGGGTGAATGCTGATAATTAAAACCAATTTTCTCGAAACTAGAAAAATCAAGTTATGTCGATTTGTGGCATTCACATCTCAACCTGATTGAACCCATATGGGCTAAAAATCAAAGGGAAGATCGCAATGCGTTCAAGATGTCAACCGTAAAAACAACAACAACAACAAAACAAAACACCTATTTAAGCAAAAGAAAATGATAATTTTTTCACCAGATGGGAAGACGTTGTTAGGTGAAAGAATTTTGGCAAAAATGAAGGACTTAATTTCGCTCAACCAAATATTATTAACTCTCTGAAATGATCGAACAGCCCAGACATACACAATTCAAGAAAAACTTATATTGAAATGCCAAAATCAACCACCGTGATCCATCTGTTCAATCAATCCTAGAAATTGTGTTGTGGCCCAATTGTGTTGTGGCCCTAGGCAGCTGTTTTGCCTCTCCCCCCCCCTCCCCCTGCGGCATATCGGTATGCTATGCTAGTAACAAAACCATTAGCCTACTCGAATGCCGTCGAAGTATCATTACGGTAAATAGTCTTCAATTATCTCTTGTTATCTAGAAGAAAAAGAAAAGCCGAAAAGATCAAAGAAAATCGCCGCTTTGAGAGAAGCAGAAAAATTACTAGTTTCTTTTTTTTCATAACGTCATGGAAATTCTGATTTTGTGTGAAAAAAAAATCAAACGACTGTAAAAGTTGTTTTCCAGAAATTTAAGATCTTCTGTGGTCATGAATTTTGAAAGGAACTATTACACTTCTGTTTACCATCTACATTGGGAGTCAGAATCCGGTTATCTGGATCCCGACTTGCATCACGAGCCAGCTATCCAGAGTTTTAAAAAATCGCTTATGTTTCATCCATATCTCTAGGGAATAGGTCTCGGCTCAGAGCTAGTCAAAGTTATCATCTTGTTTACTTTCAGACGACGGACCAAAGTTGCACATTGTCGTGTTAAGCCTCATTTAAGCAACAGCAGGTTCAACGGTAATACAAATGCGCAGAATGTCAGTCATTTTATTTACTATGTATTAATTCGAATATTGATTTACTGGCTGTGACAGTTTTAATTATCATAAAATGTCATAGACGATTACGACTGTTTGTAGAATGTTGACCGAGGTCGCGTTTGTCTGTAGGACAGTAACAAAGCTCTTGAACTACGCAGACTGGTCAGTCACCTACTGGCAACAAGGATGTGATTCTCCTTGTATTTTTGTTATTGTTGTTGATGTTGTTGTTGTTGTTGTTGTTGTTGTTGTTGTTGTTGTTGTTGTTGTTGTTGTTGTTGTTGTTGACAGGTGAAGTCTGAGGAGGTGGGCCGTCCATTCTCAGCCAGGGTTTGAAATCCGCAAACTAATACAGTACTATCGACTCCACCTTTTCCCTTTTTTTATTATGGGGGGCAGGTCCTGAAATCTAGATTTTGCTAAAAAAATGCGATTTTGGGTTTTTGTTTTCTCTTAAAAACCCTGCCTTTTCTGAGTATAAAAATGGTATTTAAAAAAATGGATATGTCCATTCTAACGCGTTTGACCCATGCTCATTTAACGGTAGGCCTAGCCTACTTTTCAAATAGGATTTGGCTCCACCTAGCTGCTACATGCAGTCGTAGATCATCACTATTTGATTATATGTGGGCAAAGTGTGCATAAAACACTTGATTATGACCTTATCTAACAAAATCATGAACTCCTGTGCCATGGATGGACATTAGATGACCACTACGAAGCGAAAAAAACTGCTGATCATGCAGATTATCGTAGAAGGTATTCTAGAATGAACTTCCACGTCCTATAAATAGTAAAACTTTCCTTTCTTTCTGCTATTTCAGAGCTTAGCTGTTGACTATATGCCACAGTAAAGGCCAAGAAACTCTTGGTTTGGACAGAAAGATATGGGGACCACATATAGGCCCTCAAGAACCCGGAAGTGGCTCTGTTGGAGCCCTTATAATGATGGGGGGTAGGGAACAAAATTCGAGAAAAAGTATGCCCAGAAAGCCAGGAAGAGACAACAAAAGACATAGAAGTCATGGAGAGAGGGCTAGTATGTAAAAAAAAAAGGACTTTTTGAGGCCAAAAGCTGAATAAAAAAATCTCCTTGTCAATTTTTCCGTGAAAAAAAAACAACAACAACAAAATTTAAACGCATTTTTCTCAAAACCGGGGTTTTGTCAGATAGATTTTGAAGTTAGCCATTTTAGAGATGCCAAAATCCAAGATGGCAGCGTTGCCATAGCAACTATTTGAAAAAGTCGATTGTTTTTCACTGTTTTCCTCTAATTTAAACATGGCAAATTCGATGGAAAAGGTTAAAAATAGCCTATCTTTAATAATAATTAAAAAAAATCATCTTCAGGACCCGCCCCCTTAAAGGGGATCTGTGGTTCTGACCTCTAATCTCTCTCAAGTCTAATTTTTCTTTAGTTGCATATTCCTCTCCATCCATTACATCCCCATTGCCTTTCATTCTCATGCCTGAGCATTTT
This sequence comes from Peronia peronii, assembly GCA_039654565.1. Taxonomy (NCBI): domain Eukaryota; kingdom Metazoa; phylum Mollusca; class Gastropoda; order Systellommatophora; family Onchidiidae; genus Peronia; species Peronia peronii. Next base: position 4,494 of record JBCEWB010155013.1, read on the forward strand.
GTGTTTCAATAATTAATGAAGGGTGACCGTTCTTCTTCACTCATCCCTTAGTTATTCCAGGGTTATTATTGTGTCCACTTCACGTTCGCCATACTCCACGTTTGCAGTCTGTCTCTACTGTTTTACCTTGTTAACTCTCTGATGAGTATCAACTTCCATTTCATTTCTATGATCTCTTTCAATCTATCCATCTATTTTGCTCTGACTCTCTCTATCTCTCTTCCAGCTCTTCCTCCTAACCCACTTCTTCCCACCATCTGCTGTTCTCGGCTCTTTAATGGAGTCCTTTTATTCCTGTTAATTTCTTTCTCTTTCATTCTTTAAGAATTCTTTATGTAGCACATGGCCTGAATATATAGTCATAATTGATCTTGTTTAATGAGCGCAGTATATGGGACTTTGGATATTTTCCAGGATTTTCACGTGATCAATTTGCATCCGACTTCAAATGTTTTGTCGCTGTTAGAATATTTTCTCCTCATTTCCACGAACTTTACCACTGGAAAGTGTGGTAAGACACTCTTCTTATTTTCAACTTGATCACCTCGAACTTATTGCTACTGGGCTATTTTTTTTCTACAGCACCCACGTTATCATCAATGAACCTCATTGAAAAACATGCTTAACACGTTCATTTTTTTTTTCACTTAATCAAATATCAGCCGGATTTTACATTCATAAGTTCAGAAATAGTGTTTAACCAGATTTATGTTATCATCGTTTATGAATATTCTTTGTATTTGTTTGCGAAATAGGTTTTCTCATACGCATAGTTGGGTATCACAATTATGTTATAAAGATACAAAGAATTGATAAAGGTGAATCTGAACAGAGCCCACTATTTATATTATCGCTCTTGATTACTGTAGGAGTAGCAACGGGTATTGGTAAAACTGTTTGCAGTCGCACTATAAGAAATTCTTATAGTGAACGTCTTGTGTGTTGATCATTGACATGTCCCTGATCTTTCCGGACAGACTATCTTCAAAACTTTACTGCAAAATTCAAATTTCTGGTACAAACTCGAGATGAAAAAAAAAAAAATGAAATGACCTCGCCTCTTAGCTCTGAAAGGACTGGAGAGGCTAGGATCACGACTTTCAAAATCCTCATAGGCCCACATGCCCTATTCAAGGCTCATGATTAGGTGATGCTCGAGACAATCGGCATGATGGTAACATGTGTTTCCGAACAGACTGTCGTAATAAATGTAAAGGTATATATAGGTATACATAGCTGCCCTGCCGCTTCCGTTGACATCTTTCGTTAATGTAATTACAATCCTGTAACGGTGACAATGATCTAAGGATTCAAAGTGAAATTCTGACAACGGCGGTAAGTTTTTACGTTGTTGCTGACTTACGAGACGGTGGAAATGGAATACTAAGACTTACATTATGCTTTGTTTTCTGTTTTTGTTTTTGTTTTCCATACCAAAACTTTTGCTGCGTATAGAAGATAAATACTCGTTGCCGCCAGAGCAGGCTGCAAATGGCAGACGGGAACTCAGTGTTAATTATTTCCCAATCTTTCTCTTTATTTTTCTCTCACTCCCCGATTACAATGATAAAACTGCAATAAAGGTGCAAATATCCTCACACTAGAACCAGTTTATATCCATTCAAAGCACCTGCTTTGAAATACATTAGTTCAATAACATTATTATAAGCAGAAAGGAATAGGCCTATAAATCATTTTTAATATATATATAGACATGTATCTGTACGAATTCGTGGGATTTTTTTCGTTTGTCTATGATAATCTGCTGAAGATCTCACGGGAATCAAAGGAAATTTCAGAGACGAATCAAAGTAAGCGCCAATCAGTCTATACTGAATCGTTTGAAGTTGAAAAAGAAAGAGAAAGAGAGTTCCAGAATCCAATGATGAGATTGATGAGCTATGGGAAGATGCTAACCAGTACCTAGAAAGGAAGACATTAACAAAAACAGATGTCGCCAACAGGATGTAACAGGACTGGTAGGCCTAGGTCCTAAGATGGAATCGATGCTAAACAAGGCCAGCCTGTCACCGAGACGGGGTAAAGTGGGGAAGAATTATTTATCTTGAAATAGAATTTGTAAAATTGTCTTAAGATTGGATTGAGTAGAAATATTTGATTTGTGGACTTTACCAGAAAAAAAGTGACACTGACGACAACACTGATGATGATGGTAGTTGTTCCAAAAATGTACTATTTTATTCCACATTTTTTAACAATTGAAAACCCTCTCTTCATTTTTCAGAAATTGAAAACATTTCCCTACACAATGAACGAAACGTATAATTATAATTTTCTTTCATGTGCAGCTGAAATACCCAATCAATTTACATTATATATTATTATGTTCTCTTTGTTGTCTCGACGAAGGAGCAAGGGGTTCGAAAATTTGCCCAGTAATCTAAAAAAAAAAAAAATGTAAAGTTCTACATATTGTTGTTTGTTCTTCGCTACCAATGCTAATAGTGTAAGAGGTATTCCAGTCTAAAGAAATGTAGATATTATTCCGGCATCTTCTGTCTTTTCTGTGTAATGAAATTCAGTCCGTAAAATAGTTTGCGAATAGATTGTTCTATGACTGGTCACATAGATTTAGATCACTGACTTTTACAATACATGTGATGTGCAGAAAAATGCTCTCAAAGATGTATGTGTGCCTTGTGAATGTGTGTGTGTGTGTTTGTATGTATGTATGTTTGTATTTGTATGCATGTATATGCATTAGGCATTGTTAATATCTGCTGCCAATCAATAAAAATATATGTGAACAAAATTACTTTCTCTGACATAATATTATTATTTTTGCGCACATGGTATACGTTTTTGTTTTGTTTTGTTTTGTTTTATTTTTTCAAGTCCAGTCATCTCGGGCACTGCGTCATCTATCATCTTTCTTTTGATAATCATTAATTGCTGCACAGAGACACTCATCATCGAGTTCCAAGGAATCCTCTGCCTCTGTTGAAGCGAAGGCAAAGTACCACAAGACATAAGGGATGCTAACATCGTTACACTGTATAAAAACAAAGGTGACAGAGGCGACTGCAATAACTATCGCGGCATATCCCTCCTCAGCAATGTTGGAAAAGCTTTTGCATGAGTGGTACTAGGGAGACTCCAGGCACTTGCGGAACAAGTCTATCCTGAATCACAGTGCGGTTTCCGTGCCAACAGATCCACTATAGACATGGTCTTCTCTGTCAGACAACTCCACGAAAAATGTAGGGAGCAGAGACAGCCAGTAGGGATGGCCTCTTCAAGATACTTCCCAAGATCGGATGTCCACCCAAACTCCTCAGCATCATCAGATCTTTCCACGAAAACATGAAAGACATCGTCATCTTTGACGGCCCAATGTCAGCTGCCTTCAACATACTGTGCGGAGTAAAACAGGGTTGCGTCCTGGCTCCAACACTGTTTGGAATCTTCGTTGCTGTGATGCTGAAACACGCATTTGATTCTGCAACTGAAGGCATCTACCTCCGTACCAGGTCAGACGGAAAGCTCTTTAATCTCTCCAGACTAAGAGACGAGACCAAAGTCCAGCTGAAGTGCCTGCGCGACTTCCTCTTTGCAAACGACGCTGCAGTAACTGCCCATTCAGCTGAGGATCTACAGCAGCTCATGACTCGCTTCAGCGATGCCTGCCAAGACTTTGGGTTTACCATTAGCTAGAATAAAACAGAAGTCATGGGACAGGACGCTGACTCTCCTCCAGTCGTCAACATCAACGACCCTGAACGTCATCCATGACTTTGTGTACCTGGACACGACCATCTCAGATACCTTCTCATTTAACGCAGAGCTCAACAGACGCATCGGCAAGGCAGCTATCACCATGACCAGACTAACAAAGAAAGCATGGAGCAACAGAAAGCTGACGGGACACACAAAGATCCATATCTGCAAAGCCTGCGTAGTGAGCACCCTCGTGTACGATAGTGAGTCCTGGAACCTGCGTGCCCGACAAGAACAGAAGCTCAATGCCTTTCACATGCGTTGCCTCCAACGCATCCTGAACATCACCTGGCAGGTCAAGGTCTAAAACAGCACTGTCCTGGATAGAGCTGGATGCACCAGCATGTACATGCTGCTGAAAAAGAGACGCATGCGTTGGATCGGCCATGTCGTGCGCATGGATGACGGACGGATCCCTAAAGGCCTCATTATATGGAGAACTTGTGCAGGGAAAACGTCCCACAGGCAGACCACAGCTGCGATTCAAAGATGTATGCAAGAGAGACCTGAAAGATCTGAACAGTGACCAAAATAACTGGGAAGCAACAGCGCTCGAACGGTCAGCCTGGAGACAGTCTGTGCAGAAAGGTCTCTCCAACTTTGAAGAGACACTTGCTAAGAAGCACGATCAAAGAGGTTCGCAAGAAAAGCTACAGTCCAGGCAGACAGACTAGCGACAGACCTCCTCTGTACGTTCTGCTACCGAGATTGCTATTCCCGCATCGGATTGGCCAGCCACCCCAGACACTGTACCCGAAATAATACCCAGAGCGCAACTCCATAGTCTTCTGAGACTGAAAGCTGCCCACAAAAAAGAAATTGTGGTTATGAATGATTAGCATTTCAAGCAAAACAAAAAAGTCCAGGTGTATTATATTATATTATCTGACAGTAAATAGATCGCATGCACTTTGAAAGGAAAAGTCAGCAGTCATAAAAGACATTAAGCCTAAGCCAAGGAAACGTTACACTCCACTCTCTCGAAGGATTAATTTGGGATAGGAGGTGGTCAGAACACGACAGGAAAGGATAAAAAAATATCGAAACATAGGATGAAGTAGCAAAGTATCGCCAAAATTGTGGAATCGTGCAAGTCAACACTTGAACGAAATTATTATAATGACCGAAATAATGGACTCGCGACATTTCAAAGGAAACGAGGTATTGGCAGTCTTGCACTTCTTTCACTATACTTACAATGTTATCATATGTATTATATAACATCTAACACTAACCTTTGTATCCTTGTTTACTATGTGAACTTTTGCAATGCACCAATTGAATTAGATACCATGAAACGTATGCCTTGCGTTTTCCCCTCCGGCACTACCGACTTTTTATATAAAGCTTAAAGGTTTGAAAGAAATTTTGTCTATTTTATATCTATGAGCGTATTATTATCATAAGATAACAGGATATTCCTGCATATTAGGTGATTCGTTTTGTTAATGTAATCAGAAGGAGAGAATAATTCTTTTCAAAGTCATTTCCATGACATGACCATGATGATGATGATGATGACAATGATGATTTTCTTTAAACCACTGAGTATCATATCGCCGTGCATCGCCGGCGACACTTCAGTACCGAATCGCCCGTCATCGCCCTCAAATGGGTTTTGGTTAAATGTCTTTTGATCCATGACGTCATGGTCCAAAATGACCAATACATTTTCCATTTGCAAAGTTAAGAAATTCTTCTTCTGCTTCTTCTTTACAGAAACTAAATCGACCTAGAAGCTTTAATATGCGCACGATGAATTTCAGTCGCTGCACAAATTAATGCCTGTGTCTGATGTGGACCCACAGAGAGAAGGATTGTCATCAAGGATTTCCTATTGATGAAAATGAAGACGTATTTGATGAGAATAACATTTAACACCGAGACTGAGATCTAAATGTAGCCTATATAATAGTACACAGTTGATAACTAGTGAAATAATCCGACAAATTTAATACAGTCGAGCACAGAAAAATCGAATTTCTCGGGGATCGAAAAATGTGTTCGAGATTTCGTAAGTCGAGATTTCTGTTACGGCCTTTTTCCTACAAAGGAATAGAAGAACTGCTAAGGGAACATAACCATGACACCACAAATGTGGTCCGACCTAGAAATTAGGGCCCTTCAGTTCATCTACATTATATTATCCATTGTCTTTCGGACTGTGCGTGACCATCCCGCCACATCGCTGTATGTGCATCGCGTCATGGAAGCTTGTTTATTCCTTTCAATACAGACAGCATGTGTGACCTAGTCCACCACCCTGCTTAACGGCCATACCACCCCCTCCGGCGATTTGTCTTCTATGCTAACCTCTACCACGGCTGCACGCCTTTCCCCAAGACCAAAAAAAAAAAAAGG
>JBCEWB010155024.1:0-10592 GCA_039654565.1 Peronia peronii
CGATCCCATTATTTTACATTTCGTGCATTGCGAGATTTGGGAATAGATGATCAGGAACACAATCGATACACAATCCATGTATTAGGGACGAACGTGTATTTTGATCTATGTTGATTTACTGCCAGCCTGTCATTTATATTGAGACTGTCATTAACATCATACGTATTTAACTACTTATTTGGAGACATTTGATGCTTTGGTCCCAGCTTTTGTTTTCTGTATGGACAAAAGAGAACTTTTGGTTAATGTTGTATCACTTACAGTTACACATGCTATGTTAATTTTATAATGATCTTGTAAAATGTATTGTAAAATGATGTTATGAGGTACCATGGAGTGTTCTGCTGTAAATGTGCTTCTCTTAGCATCAGCATCTCAGTTATATAAAAACTAAGCTTACTATGAACATTCTGTAGGTTTTGTGACGTTGGGTGCCTTTAGACCGAGAATTTCTAAATATGTAGCCTCGTTATGTATATTGCTCCTTGTTATTTGAGCTCAGGTTATTTGCACTATGTTTTGAATAGAATTAAGTATTTTGGCCACACATTTTAAGTTACAGCACGGTTGTGTTTAAATACAATTTGTAAAGGTTTTTAGATTTCTTACATGACTATTTGCTTTCCTTCCGTTTACTCTGGTATTGTTTATATAGGTTCCTCGTTGATAAAGGCAGTGTATGAAGTGGACAATTGTACAGGACAGAATTCGCTTTGCTTTTTTTTTTTTCAATAGCCATTATAAATGTGTGTGTGTGTGTGCATGTCTGTGTGTGCAGATGCATTTGTGCGTGTGCATCTATGATAAGTGTATGTACATACCGTTTTTAAACACACCACTATATACATGTAATTGTACTGGACATTTAAGACCTCTTTACATTTTATAACTTACATGGCTTTTAATAGTTACTTGCCATTAAAAAAAATTTCCATTTCTGCTTGTATAATAAAAATTTTGAGTCTTTAATATATCTGAAAAACGTGTCTGGTTTGTTGTAACTTGTCATGTTTTTCTTTCTTTTCTTTTCTTTTCTTTTTTTAACATGAATGTAACATTTAGGGCACACCTTTCTAGAATAATGAAGAAATACGCCAGTAGATAAATCTTAAATCCAACATCATGATGTAAATGCACACATGTAATGAGATAAGTAAGATAAGATAAAGTAGTTTATCCTCCAAAGGAAATTCCATTCAAAGTTGATGAAACAGACAATATATAATTATGTCAGATACATTTACATTTACATGTATATGACAAAAGTATCACGAATGCAGTAGAACAAGGCAGACTCAAATGCCTCAGCTTGGAAAAGTACCGCTAGTGGCAGAGATGATGACCCAAAAGAATTTCTGTTAGGGTCAAGATTATTTCTTAATGCAACGATCGACCATTTTTTTCGGAATATTGAAATTGGTTACAAAATGAATGCAACGAGATTTCCCGAATGACGTACATATTTGATATACAGGTCTCCAGGTATCGGGTGTCGCTGTACTCATGACCTCCTTTAACAATTGTGTTCACGTTCCCTGATATATTTCCATGAGCCTAGATCGATTATTGTACTTGGTAATTTAAACTAAAATTGTTTTTATAGTCAACTCTAAAAATATAGTTCATACAACTTGGCTTCGTCTGTCTGTGATTTGATCCGTAGGGGTGGCATAGTGTTATACATAAATAACTTTTGCAACTTGCACTCATAGATGCTATAACAAACTAATCATATAGCCTCTAAGGTCTTTGATGATAGGAACAATTACCAGTACATTCTAAATGAAGCGATAACTGAATGATAACTCATTTTTATTTGCTGATTGTTCTTCTTAATTAAAAGAAGATCTATATAATTGCTATTCACAAATTTCCCTTTCTGTTGCAAACGTTCCAGTTTCGTGAATTTATATTTTGTAATGTTACATTTTCTATATTAATACTGTATAAAATGAGCGAAACAAGGAATATTATATCAATTTGAAAACTGATTGAACTTCAGAGCCCACTTATTAATTGTAAGCATGTAAAAGACATAATTAGGCACTGTGAAGAAACCCCGATAAGATAAGATAATACAAGATACATTGAAATAAGATGAGATAAGAAAACAAAGATAAGATAGACTTTATTTGTCCTCAAAAGAAAATTGTATTCCCAGCTGATGAGACAGATAAGACACTGAATACATGCAAGGTATATTCACAGTCACACGCATATAGACAAAGATATCATGAATAGCAACTGAATAAGGCAGATTCAAGAATAAGTGTCAGAGCTTGAAGAGCGTTAAAGTTCCTCCACCAAACTTTATTTCCGTTTTTCTCGAAACACCCAACCTATACTGAAGTCTGTCTTTACCTCCGCAATGACTGCTATGAGTTGAAGTAGCAGTATAGACCGTAGGATTATGACGTTGCACTTCCGCGTCCGCCCAATCTTTTTATTTTTATTTTTTTTTTGTTTCCACGACAATGGCTGAAGAGGAAAATTGCTTGAACCCAGCTTCGAAGGCTACATATTGGGTAAAAATCAATACCTTACAACATCAGTGCAACGGAATAATATAGAAAGTGCACCCATTTTGTTTGCCGACCTTGTGGCAAACAATGTGCGAGACCAGCATCTAATCTAGATCTAGAGTCTAGATCTAGATCTAGATCTATATCTAGATGATCGCAGCACGACAATGGTCTATTTTTTAAAAATTATCTCCCTTGATGCCGCTAGGGAGTGCTGCCGGTAGTAGAGGTACAAGATCAAAACAAATCCATGTGCAGAACGACGAGCGTAGCAAACCTCTAGCGTGTACATGTGAAGTAGATTGGTATACACTACTAAATCTAGATCCAAAATGCCAAATTATTGTTGTGTACCATTTTGCTCCAACACTGGCGGACACCGTTTTCCGTTACACGACAAGGAAATGAAGGAGAGGTGGCGAGTTGCTGTCCGGAGAGAGAAGTGGACGCCGAGCGAAAGTTTAGTGGTGTGCTCGGCACATTTCACCGACGATGATTATGAGATGACGGACTTTGCATGGGACGGTAAGTTTTCCTATTCATCATCAGGCAATTGGAAAAGCTAAATTACATGTATTTCATAATAAACCGTTACTCTTTTGGTTCAGACTCATGGCTGGATAGACACACTAATACCGGTAGCAGCAGTAACAAGTGTGTGCATTGTGTAGAACTAGAAAAGTAGAATCTGGAGATTTAGAGATATCATGCGTGTTGGACAGAGCTGTGTCGTCTGGCACTTCCTATACTGTAAATCATATTTCTTAAATAGTATTTAAAAAAAAAAAAAATTTAATCCTGCCTGTTCATGTAGCTCTACGTGTGTGCCTATAAAAATTTACTAAGATCTAGATTTAGTTAGGTCTGGGTCTGTACAGTGAACTTCAGATTCTGGTTTTTTAATATTATAGTATGATTATAGTTATAGTTCTAACTTCACGACCTGAATATATCATTATTAGTACATGTAGCATTATTCAGTACATTGTTATGATGTCCTTTAATTTTTTGTTATATATTTCCGGCTGAAGGTTCAAGATGCTTAAGAAAGTGGCTGAAAAAGACAGCTGTGCCGACTGTTTTTAAATGGAGTAAGCCTCCAAGAGAGACAACCAGAGCTCACTCAGAGCGTAAAAGAAAGAGAGAAGCTCTGCAAGATTCATGCTCCAACACCAGAGCAGCTGGAGAGATCCAGTGGAAGCTGCTCTATGAAGGAGATCCAGCCTTACCAGAGGCAAGCATGACACTTGTCTGTGAATGTGATAACCAGTATGAACTTAGCACTTTTACTGGTAAGAAATGTGATGTCTATGTCTTCTGTTCAGTTTAACCACTGTAGCAGTATTAAGTATAATATTGTATTGAATATGATGAAGTGTCCAGATTTAATAAAATCAGCAGATTATTTCACACAAAAAAGCTCATCAAGAAATATATATACAAAGACCTCCACCCCTTTATGACAATATTTTCCATTTATTGTTCACTGTATAATACTTATTACATGCATTCTCTTCAGAACAAAATTGCAAGAGCGAAGAAAGGGAACTGGTCTTGCCCGGTTCAGACACATTGGGGCGGAAAAACACTGAGAATGATACAACAGCTGGTATGTACTATTGCAAAGTATTTTTTATACTGTACCAGAAAAAAGAAAGTAAAAAGAAGTATTTAACCAATAGATTTAGAAATCAAAATTGTTGTCTTCCTAGTTCATGACTAGTGAGTTAGAACTGGTTATATTGTAATTATATTCTTCATTCTAGCCATTCCAATGCTTCTCTTCATATTAGTTCTTCAATTCTATTTTTTTCGAACTCCTGGGACAGGGCACAAATCAGCAGAAATGAGGAGTATAGGTTTTTATTTAATGATACACCAGCAAATCTGTGGCTAGGCTGTGTCTCACAGTACAAATATATTTTAAAACTTGTTTTCAAGTCAGGTGGACTGATAAGTTAGAACTATGAGGGTAAATTATTTTTAAATGCTTGACCAAAATACATTTTAGAATTGTTAAACCCTGATGTTGTTTGTCTTTTTAAAATTTATTCCATGCTTCGTCATTTTAATATCAACAGCAGCAGAAAGGAACAGGGCTGAAAATTTAGAATTTCTTCATTCGAAAACAACCATTCAATTGGATGATGATGATGATGATGATGATGATGATGATTACGCCATTGTCATAAGGAGTAAAGAGATGCTTTCTAATGATGTTGTAAAAGTACAACTGGGAAATAAATCTCGAGTTTGGGTTAAATTTTGATCAAAAGTGTTGTCTTGATAAAAAACATACTGCAGTGAAATGAAAAAAAAAAAAGAGTTTCCGTTGTAATTAGCTGTAGCTGTAACTAAAATTGCATTTTGTCACCTATCTGTTTCATGTTTCCTTAGAACAAAATACAAGTAGACAACAGCTCAAGTTACTGAAAAGTTTATTTTGTGAAATATCAGCAGACTTGGTCCTATTTATACAATGCAGTACAGCAAAAAGACATATAAATTATAGAAGAATAGAACCATAATAGTATACCCTGCACAGGTAAGATGAACTCTTAAATACTTTAACTTGTAAGTATCAAATGGTCATTTGAAAGTGCTGTGTTCACTTCTTCACATTCAATTTTATTTCAGATCCAACTTCTACTGAAGATGAACAATCAAAGACGAATGATGCTCTATATGATTGCTGTACCCTGACTGATATCGGTATATAATTGTTATGTACAAAATTTCTTCTATATAACACCATGATAGCAAAAGTCATTTAAAAGGAAGAAAAGAGCATGGCAGTAATACTTGTGAAATCCTTCATGACAAAATTAATGTACTGCAAGTAATTTTTTTTAAATTTACGAACAGTCCAATGAATGGGATGCAATTTTTTCACTGGGCAATGACACTTCAGCATCTTTGACAAAAAGTAAAAAAAAAAATTAAAATTGCACACGCAAACCTATCATCATAACATGTCAAACAATGATCCAGTATGCTTGACAGAATTGTTACATTCAAATCATCATGTGTTCAGATGTCACCAACTATCTGTGCTCATTTTACATCAAATTTTCTTACACATTTCAGGGAAAAAGGATGATGAAGATACTTTATTAGAAGATGATGTGGAGGTTTCCATGTGCACAATTCAGCCACATCCACATTTTCAAGCCTGTAACAGTTCAAAGGAAGCACCAGAAATGGAGGAACCAGAAGGAGCTAGTGATCTCATCAACAGAGATATTTTTCTTCTTCCTTATATTTGTATTCAAAGACTACAAGACAGTGATAAAGAAATTCATCGCTACACAGGGTTAGAGACATTTGAAAAGTTTTGTAGAGCTTTTTGGTCCCTGGGACCAGATGTTGACAAATTAACATAATATGTTTACTCAGATTCTACAACATGTTGCGTATCATCAATGAATTGTTTTCTTTTAATGTGTGTTAAATTACGCTACAATTTTCCAGTGGAAGAGATGGCTAGAAGTTTTTCAATATCTGTTTTTTCCGTCAACAGTATCTTTTTGACATGGATTAAATTTTGCTCTCTGCAATGGGGTGAAATTGACCTCTGGCCTAAAAAGGAATTGATCCAGTATTACATGCCCTCTGATTTTAAAAGAAAATGCAGCTCAACATGTGTAATCATTGACACTACTGAAATTCCTATTTTAAAACCATCCAATCCCACATCACAAAGGGCTACATTTTCTTCTTACAAACATAGAAATACAGTAAAAGTACTCGTTGGCACAACACCGGGTGGTCTAATTTCTTTCCTTACACCAGCATGTGCTGGCTCCATTAGTGATAGCTTGTAGAAAGGAGTGACCTCCTGAAGAGATGCGAACCTGGGGATTCCATCATGGCTGACAAGGGATTTAATGTGCAAGATATTTTTGCCCCAAAAGATGTTCATATTAATGTATCAAAATTTAAAAAAAAAAGAACAGAATGGATAACAAAACTGTGGAAAGAGACAGAAAATAGCCAGCAAGAGAGTTCATTTTGAAAGAACGATAGGAATGGCAACAATTTGTAAAATATTAAAGGGCCACCTGAATGCATCAGAAACTGTATTAGCTTCACATATCATTAAACTTTGTTTCATGCTTTGCAATTTCAGGCGAAATGTTGTTTGACAACGTGCATAAACCCAAATGATGTCTATATCAACAACTTTTGACCGCATGAAAGAGTAATTTTTCAGTGCTGTAAGTATATTTTAATAGGCCTACTCATAACATTTTGCATGAACAAATCAAATCAGAACAGAGGATAAAAAATTCAAATGAAAACATGCTGTTCCATGGTCACTGATTAAAACTGATTTATACAGCATAGGTATAAACAAAAATTCTATATGGGGAAAAACAGATTAATGATCACAAGTTATTATGTACATATTATTAATATGGTTTATAGAAATATTTCTCTAGCAGCAATGGTTTATAATGTACAGAAAAAAAAATTGGACAGATCCAAAAGCATTGACTTAATAAAACTGTCGTCACAATAAATAGTAAAGTATTTAAAATCAGTAAGGATAGAAACAACAAATATACATTTTTCAAAGCCAGTGGTAAAAAGCTGGCCTTGAACTTGAAAAAAATAGTCATGATTTTTTTTTTTTAAGATTTAAATGTCCTTCAGTTTCAGTCAGATGGGGAACAGATGAGATGATATAATGTGATCCCTCGCAGCGTAAGGACATTTAACCTTCCACAACTGCGATAGGCTTTGCATCCTCTAGCAAAAGTCTGTCTGGAGAGCTTGCCAAGGAGGATACTCTCGAGAAATGAAAAGACTACATGGTGGGGTCTTCCAATCTATGGTCTTCTCCAGTTTCTTAATGGCATCAGCTTCATGCTGTGATCGATATTTGATGGCAGGAATATGGCTGAGGCCTTGGCCCTGCATATTTAATAGTTTCTGGGCTGCAGCTGATTTGTCCAAAGACTTTATGATCATGCCAAAGTTCGATCAAGTGACTCGAAGTTGCCGTTCCTTTATCCATGCCGAATATGAGGACTGGCCCCAAGTTTTATAAGTTCAATCACCTGAGATGAAATGAAGAGTGGCTGTTTACCTCATACCACCAATAAAATTTAGTAGACAGTATAAAACTGATAGTTAGGGTGATTCTGGAACTTTAGAAAAGGAAAAAAAAACAGTTAAAATTATTATGTACCTGTAATGCAAGCAAGTTTTCAGGGATGAATAGGTGAATTATTATGCCCCATGCAGAGACCTTGGTCAAAAGAAATTTGTTCTACTACTACTGAACCGTCAAGATAACCTCCCCCAGGAAGTTAAAAGACGTATATAGAACGTGCTGCTACTACTGTCTAAAAGTTATAGCGTGGAAATTATTTATTCTATTATGTCTTGATCCCTCTTTTGGCCCACTGACAAAATGAAGAACAAACTGATTGACTCCTGATATTCCTCTTGTTAATATGTATAAAAAAAAAACCAATACATGTATGTATTTATTAGATGTTATCTGTAACCCAGAATACTACAAGTCATGAAACAATTCACAGTTTTATCTTGAAGAAGATTTTATGTGTGTTTCATTATATCATAATCAAATGTTATAAAATGGAAATCTACTAAGAGTAGAAAGACAGACAAAAGTATACCCAAATGAAATCAAGCAATGTTAAGACTATTTAAGGGCCTTCCAGTGTATTGCATGTGAAATTTTTCATGTCCAGAGCCGTGAATGTGAGAAGTGTAAATTAATTTATTACACTTTTGTGAAAGCATTACTTAGTTAAGACCCTTTTGTGCTGAGATTGATGTACCTATATTATTGTATTCGTGTTTAAAATTAATTTGCTGTCTGTGGCCCTAAAGTTAAAAAAAAATTCTGTATTCTCAAAGATGTCCTCTTTAACATTTAGATTTATTTCACCCAGTCACACAAAAGTTTTCAAATATTTTATCATTGTCCAGTAGTCATCTAGTTGACTTACTTTGCGTGCACCCACTGTAATCTTACTGATGCCATTATCAGCCCAAAACTCATCCCCCATGCTAATAGCAGAGTAGCTGTGATCCAGTTTATAGGCATATCAGTTGGCTGGTTCAAAAGCATGGAAGAGTCCAGTCTCTTTAAATCCAGCAAAACTTGACCACATGCTTTTGGACCAGCTTGTGTTGTCTGGTCCTGTATGCTGTGCAGGACCGGGATCAAATTCTTGAAGTTTTGTTCTGCCCTTAAGACTTGTATGTAGAGCGCTGTTGCCAGCACTCCGGAGGCCAGACTGCAGCTCGTCCATGGAGAAGTGGCCATTAAAAGGACGGAGAAAGAGGTCGCGAAATCAATCCTCTCTTCCTTGGCAGTGGCCTTGCACTTCTGAAAGGACTATGTGGAGAGGGAAGGGTGACACAAAGAAAGGTAGATAGTGGAGAGCGATCCAGTCGCCGGATGCATGTATGTCGGGACTGGATCGTTCAAAAGGTAGAGATCTGAGTTGGGCATCAGCCTCTCGATCTCTTTACCTTTCGGGTTGATGTAGGAGCTACCCCAGAGGAGATTGCAGGTATTGAAATCCCCGAGCAGAATGAATGGTGCAGGAAGCTGCCGCATAAAGAGAGTCAAATCAGCGGCAGTGATAGTTTCGGAAGGAGTTAGATGGATGGAGCAAATGGTGATGGGTCTCTGAGCAGTCAGGGTGACTGAAGTGGGGTGTTGAGTGAGATGGATCGAAGGAGAATTCTGCCAGGAACAGACTCCTCCACCCAATCCATCGGTACCGTTGTCATAGTGGTGGTAGGAGGTGTAGGCTCGTGTCTCCACCGGTCGTTCGGCTGAAAGCTTGGTTTCTCTCAGGCAGATTGCAACAGGCTGATGATGGGTCATCAGCTGCTGCAGCTCCGGCAAGTTGTCCCTGAGGTATCTGTAATTCCACTGGATGAGGTAATTCTTAGTTGCAACTATAATGTAATATTTTAGATCTTTCTTGGAAGCCAGTATGGCTTCCACCTTCTTGGAATGTTTTCTTGAGGACTTCTCTTTCCTTGCCACCCCGCTGGGTTTAAAAGAAGACTTTGCCAGGCTGCCAAACTTGTTGGAGGTTTTCACCTCGGCACGAGAAGCCGTCGCCTGTGACGAGAGTCTCTGGGAACCTTATATTTTTCAGTGGGTGCCCTTCTGCAGAGCGTCAGTGGCGACGCTCCTGGTGCTCTTTTTTACAACTTGAGCAAAAGTTTTTAACTCAATCACTGAAGATGTAATCTAGGGCATATCGCCTCATGCGCAGTGGTAAACGTGCCGCCATAAGTGAGTCATAAGTGAGTGCCGCCATTTGGGATACTTGTCATTGAGATATTTGCTGTGCAGTCCGAATCAGAGTGTCCCCCTTTTCCACAGCGAGCACAGATGGCAGCACGCCTGCATTGTGTCTGAGTGTGGCCGAATCGCTGTCACTTAAGTGATTGCATGAGATTTGGGACCTAAGGGTCCATCTTCAGTTGAAGGCATCCCGCCTTGATGCTTGCCGGTGGTGTTGGTGTTTCAAATGTCAGAATGATGGTGCTGGTAGTGATGCTCTGACTTCCACCACAGGTACTGAAACATCTGGCATCAGTGACTCCTGCAATGCCCTCGACTATTTTTTTTCGGGGCAACCATCCAAATCTGGGCTTCTAGAGCTGTTCAGGCTCTTGTGAGGCGTCTCACTCATGGGCACATCCAAAAAGGTTTTAACCTTCAACAGTGCCTCTGAATGGCGGTGATCCATGCATTCAACCAGCAGGTCGCCAGACTGCAGTCTGGAGATGCGTAGTTCTCCACCTGTGATCTCGCATACGTTTTCATATAAGCCTATATCTGAAAAAGTTAAAGTTTTTCAATGGTCTGTCCAACTGAGTGCTGCAAAACACCAAAAAAGCGCTTAAAATTATTCCTTTGACTATTACAGGAGAAGGATAAAACAGCAATAAATACAAATCCTCAATATAAAGAAAATAGGAAAGTAGCTAGAAAACAAATTAGCTGAGAGGGGCCGGTGGAGGTCGGCCGGGTGGATGTTGCGGCGTTTGCCTGCTGGGTGTGTA
>JBCEWB010155035.1:0-26037 GCA_039654565.1 Peronia peronii
TTCACTACATTGATTAGGGAGATATGCAAAATGCTTATTTTTCTTACTTGTATCACATGACCTATATGATTTTCTCTCATTTGGCAGTGGGTCATATATATATATATATAGATAGATAGAGAGAGAGAGAGAGAGAGAGAGAGATATAGATATATATAGATATATATATATATATACATATACACATACATACGGGTCCTACACTGAACATGTATGTCACAAATGCGTTATCTAAGTCTTGAGCCTGGCTTGTGTGTTGTGATAATGTTGTAATAGGAACAGGAGAGTAGTAGTCTTAGAATGGTAGAACAGAAGGGTAACAGTATCATATTATATCACCATATCATAACAACTCAATCTATAAGACAGTTGTTTTTTGTTTTTTTTAACTCTATATTTGAAAACAATTGAAATGCACCATATGTGGACAACAAATGGTCATGATGAATTCATATGCAAAATATTATGAGGGAGTCTTATATCAGTCTTTGACAAGCTTAGAGTTAATGCCAGTGTGTTCTTGTCAATTTGTGTGATTAGGCTGCCAAGACCAAGCAGAGGATCAGAGAGGAGAACATGCAGGTGACTGTCATTGAGAGGGCCCAGCAGATCCAGGTGCAAGAGCAAGAGATTACCCGCCGAGAGAGAGAGCTGGATGCTCAAGTCAAGAAACCAGCAGAGGCTGAGAAATTTAGGCTGGAGAAATTGGCTGAAGCTCACAAGTGAGTTTTGATTTGGTAATGGAGGCTCGAGGAAACGACACAAGCAAGTTGAGGTCGGATAATCGTTATTGGGATAAACAGTTTTCATTCTGTAGCATTATATACTGAAAGTTTGTGTGTGTCTCTACAGCAGGGAAGAAGAGGACAAACATCGGTGCATTGCTGCTGTTAATGATTAAACGTCTTTCTGGGAAGAGCTAATTGAGTCATGAAATTAGAATTCTTGCTAGATAATAGGAATTTGGTGACTGTTTAATGCTATTTGGATATGTAAACATTTTAAGTTTTACCTAGTTGTTGTTTATATGAATGTTAGATAATGTTTTTATGTGCAGTTTTGCCCAGTTTTTTTTTTTTTTAGTTGCCATCATGTTTACTGCATGCAGTTTTATGTTAGGATCACATAAATCAGAATGAGATATCACCTTACAAGCGGAGCACAGGTAATGGGCAAGGAATAAGTTACTTAACCCCTTCAATGCTTTCAGCTAGGAGTGCCCTGTGCCAGCATGCACCAAATTCTCTCTCTATCTTCCCTAATATGTATAGCATCCTGCTAATTTTGCATATAGCTATTCTCTAAATATTTTCCTCTACCTCCTAAATTCTGTGTTCAAATTTGATACATATTTGTGTGTGGAAACAAAAAACAGAACCCTAAGTATATTTATATGTGTTTCTGTTAGTCTTTAGATCTAATCTAGAACTTAGGTTAGCGAATGAACTACTAAATCTAGATCTAGATCTAACTGAGATACCATCGTCATCACCAGATTCACTAAAAAGATCACGATAATTCAGAATCTCATCTATCTTTTCTGATGATGTTTTCCTTTTACTCATCGTTTTGACCTAGGCACGAATCACAAAGTACGCACAAATTCCACTACTTTCCAACTTGAAACAATCGCTTACGTACAACTGACACTTCAAAACAAAACAAAGGAAGTTGAAGATATCAAGGGAAGTCACTCAGATAATATACAACCTAAGGTATTCTGATTATATCCTTGAAATTGGCTGTTGTCATAGGCCCGGAACGGTTCCGGGCTGTAGGCACATTATGCACATATTTAGCCCGGAATGGTTCTGGGCGAAGCACTGAAGGGGTTAACTATTCACCAACTGGTTTCTACCTGGTTTCTGATAAACTTTAAATGTTGATTATTTGCAGGCTGAGAGTGATGATGGAGGCTGACGCCGAGGCAGAAGCAATCAAGGTAGGCATCATAGGTGGCCCTGTGCACTGACTCATAACTTCATAGCTACAAAGCTCTAGTTTTTTAATCATTGTGACACAGTTTCATGGTTTTCTTGATTATCGAATCGATATCACCTTTTCACTGTTCATACAGTAAATGAATCAGTTGGAGATGTAATTGTTTCAAAGTTCAGATGCTGAATGAAATAAAGAACAGTATAGTCTTTGTAATGTATTAATATATGTACATTACATAGTCACTTCCAATCCAATATCCACATTTTTATCATTCACACAAATGAAGCAAAAATCTTATCATTACATTGTGTAACTTACACTAGGCATTACTGTTGCTTATGTGATAACTAGGACTTCAGTCATGTAGAAAATTTAATTTGTATGCTATTGGATTCCATCTTGTTAGCATTTATTTTCTTTCATAATTTGATACCAATAAATTCCATGTTATTTCTTCTTTGATTGACCCTGCAGATCAAGGGAGAGGCTGAGGCCTATGCTATTGAGGCCCACGCCAAGGCTGAGGCTGAACAGATGGCCAAGAAGGCTGATGCCTGGAAAGACTACCAGGATGCCGCTATGATTGACATGGTGTTGGAGACTTTGCCCAAGGTAGGTTGGGACTAGTTACCAAGGCAGTGATGAAAAAGAGTAAAATAAATTAAATTTCAAAGGAAAAAAACCCAGGCAGATGTGCAGTCCTGGTGTTCTGTCATATTCATAAACTTATTAAGTTATGTGAGTCTTTAATAATTGACAAGCAGTCAACTCTTTCCCTCCTTGACCTATTTCCCTTAGCTGGTCACCTCCGGACACGGCCAATTTCATGACCCAATTGCTGACCACACCTTCACTACATAAATCAGTTGCTACAGCAGCCCGGAGTAAACAAACCAAACAATATAGGTATCAAATGAAACGGGAGGAATCATAGAACATGAATAAAATATTTATGAATGTATTGGTGCTGTGTGAGAAAAGAAACTTGACAACAATAACTCAAAACAATACATTTTACATAATATTTTTCAACTTACAGTTCAAAGATCTAGATCTACTAACACTGCGATTCACTGTCCGATAGAATTGATTGTAAATCCTCATTCCACACAAATCTAGCATTTTTCCAGGGCATACAGGTTTATGTGAACAATTCACTAAGGGCCCTAGCTCCATGGGGAATGAAAACAAATTTGACCTCCACAAAAAAACTAATTAAAAAAGTACTTTCACTGTACAGATTTCAATCATTCAAACTCGCTTTCAAAACTGACCCTCTTCTCTGATGACCCTGAAGTAAACCCATTTTTTTCTATTTGAAACTTTGAAATACTGGATCAGCAAAGTATGTGTATTTACTGAGCCGAATTTTCCGGCTCGAAGTCTAGCTGTATCCTCCAGCCCGAGCCGGATTTTCCAGCGCAAAGTAGGAAAAGAGTTAAATTCTTTCATTTGTCTGCCATTTTATACTATCCCTCATGTATCACTAAGCTTATTTTATTTTGATAGTGTATTTCTCAGCTGAATATTTACTTATCTTTGAGTTCTACTCCTCATGTATACCTCCTCTCAATTTGCCCAGCCCAGTTTTTCATTATATCATCTACATCAATTTTCTGTTCATCCTTATACTTTTTCATATGAAGTTTTATTATATTGTTCAGCTTTATACACATCCCCACAGTCAGCTCAGTTGTTTATTTTTTGCCCTTTCTGTTCCATCATTTTTGTATTGTCAAGCTCACTCTCTCAATGTCTTCTTTAAGCTCACTTCAATTTTTTACTGTACACAGGTTGCAGCTGAGGTGGCAGCTCCACTGACTAACACAAAGAAAGTGACCATGGTATCCAGTGGCAAAGGTGATGTGGGAGCCCTCAAACTGACCAACGAGGTGATGGGCATCATGGAGAAACTGCCCAGCGTGGTGGAGAACTTGACTGGCATCAACATTGCTAAGGTAATTATACCTGCTTCAGCAGCAAAGGTCTCACTAAGAGCTGTGATGTGTGGATATTTGCTAAATTTAAGCTAAGTTTTTATTGCTGCTGGATGGCTACTGCAAGAATTCTGTGAAATGCTCCAAAGCTGGTAAATTTGGCTATTTCAAATGGTGTTCCACAACATACAAAACTTCTGTTGTTACTGTGGATGTTTGACTACTAGCATGTGACTTCAATTCAAACACAAAAGTATCAACAAAGATAACATGCTGGAAGTCTTGGTAGCAAAAGGCTCACTTGTAAATGGGATGCACATCGGTAGAAATAAAAGTAATAGTTTATGGAATGGATGACAATATAATTTTGGATGATGTTGGTAAGAAGCCAAAAGTATGCATCATTATGCAGACAGAACAATGCATGACATATTAATAATAATTGTTGCCTTGGTAGTTTTTGATCCTCACTATATTACATACTGTCTGAAGTGGTGGCGGGGAATGGAGGTTTGATATTCAAAAACTAGGCTAGTGGCCCTCCTTCTTTCCTTACTATTTCATGACCATATGGTTGTTGGGGCATTCACAGATGGCAACTTTAGCTAGACTCTGCCATTTGTCACAGTTCCCTGCTGCCTTTTGTGACTCTGCAAAGCTGAAGCTGTCCACTGTAAAGTGGCATCTTTCTTTAAGCTTGCCATGCTTTCTTTTACCTTCCACTGTTGTCTGCAGAACTGTTTTCCTTAGGTCTTAGCAGTCTGTGATGTTGGCTCCCAACACTTCACTGTCTTATTAAGCCAGGTCTTTGGCAGGTTTCTTTCTTCCTTTTCCTCTGCAGTATCCATCAAGACATCTGTCATTGCAGCAAGCACTAACAGGAGATTGAGGGGAAAACTTTTATAGTAACCTTTCTCCCTGCCTTCCAAACTGTTGAATACCATATTTGATCAGAAAATTTCCAATTCCATGCACAAAATGTAATATTGAGGAAGAGTACATCACATCTGAAGAGCTAGAGATAGTCTGTGCATCGGTGAGGTATTTATGAAGAGAAGCTGGCCAGATTGTTCATACAAATGTGAATGTGGTACCAAATGCTTTTTATACTTGATCTTTTGCTTATTTTGTAAATTTTTTTTTTTTTCTTATTTCAGTCTCTGAAGACTACATCAAGAAGATAAATGCACTCAGCAACAACAGTTTTGGATGGAAAGACATTTGTGAAATAAATAGTCCTGGCTAGCAGTCAGCATATGTGTATACAAGACCTAGGCCAATAATGATGATTACTCAGCATAATTTCAAGTTATTTCTGGTATTCAAACAGTAAGATTCATCGCACTCCCTGCATTAACAGAAGCTAATCAAATCAAATTATGAAAACGATTGTTCTTTTTTTAACATGCTATTGGAAGTGTTTATTTCCCATGTTTTTTTTTTGTTATTTCTATCTATCACTATCATGGCTACTTGGAATGAAAACTAAGCAAATACCTCTCGTCATTTTCTGTGTAGAGTATAGCTCTTACCTGTTAACTGTAACAATATTTTGCATGCCACTCTGTACATAATGTTGCAATTTTTACAATTTTTTTCACATTTTGTTTATTTTGCCTTTATCATTGGCAGCCTGTTAAATGCATGTTTCTTTGAATGCCACTTGTCACATTTTGTTCTTTTTTTTATTTTATTTGATTCTGTAGAAAAGTGGATTGGAACTCTAAGTGTAAAGTATGAATTTATTGTATAATATGAAAAAATTGTCACTGTTTTTTTTTTCTTTTGGTCATATGGCAAAGGCAAAATTGAAAACAAATCTTAGGGATTTAGAAAAGGTAAAAAAATCACTTGGTAAAATTGGCACTGATTTATTATCAAGCAAAGAAATCCAGCATATTTCTTAGAAGAAAGATATTTTGAAGCTGCCTAGTTATATAAAACTGCAACACACCTCATTTGTCTATGATAGCAAAAATTCAGTGAGGCAGCTTATCAATGGCCATGAAATGGTTTCTTGTGCAATTTTTATTTCTCTTTATTCTTGCCTTCTTTTTTCTGTGTTAAGTTTCCTGAAGAATGGGTTTGTTTTCCTTTGATACTTTCCATATTTTAATCTGTCAAAAAAGAACAAAGCCAAAACAAATGGTGGTGAAAAAAAGAAACATGAACCCCTGGGTGTTAAACATTGATATTTCAAGCTCATTTGTGTGCATCTTCCACCCCAGTTTCTGGTGACAGTGATCAGCTGATATTATAAAATTCACTGTCATCTTCACAACATTTACCTACAGGAAGAGACTTTGAAAAAAACAACAACAGTAATGACAGCCAGGGCTCAAGTAAAAAAATAAGATAGAATGTGCATTTCAGATTTCTCTGTTGTATTAATCACAAGTGCATTTGTTGGTGTGAGATTACTTATTAAATTATCAAACCACCATTTTTTAAAATTTATTTGTTAATTTTTTTATTTTGGTTTTCTGCTGCAATATTCTTTTTAGGTTGAAAATACATTTTTTTTTTTTTTTGTGCACTTGTTTAATCTTAGTTCATTGCAGCTGTTGTTAAACCTGTATATACAGATATATGTCACCATCATAAATCCATTTTTTTTTTTTCACCATTATTAATTTTTTGAGGAGGACCATAGGTATGGTGTGTAATATGCATATTAAATTCCTGTTCCTTACTAGTCCAGATTCCATACCCCTCACCCACCCAGCCCAGAGTCGGCTTTTCTTGTTTGTGTCCCATCTTCTTGTGCTCCATTCCTAGAGATTCATTTCCTTGAACCGTAGATTCATCCATTTATGTATCCACTCCCATCAGCCTTAAATTAAATTCCTCTTTATTCATAAATTCATTCATTACATAACCCTTTTTTTTTAACCTTTATTTTCAGTTTTAGCCTCATCATTTTGTAGTCCATATTTTTTTCTTTCCTTTTTTTTTTTTTTTAACTTTAGCCTCATCCATATTATAGTACAAGTTTCTTGTTGTGTTTGTTTTTTTTTTTTTAACTTTAGTGTCATCCATTTTGTAATTCAACTTTTTTTTTTCAGTGTCATCCATTTTGTGTCCCATCTTTTTACTCTTAGATGTCTCCACAGTTGCTCCTCTTTATCTTGTTAAACTATGGCTTGCAGAACAAAGTGAAGGTGATCTTTTTCTGCTTAATTAAATCAAGTAATAAATCGTTATTGCTGATTTGTTTGAGATTTTGTTTCGGAAAAGTGATCTTGTGTTCAAGGGAACGGCTGTGCATGTAGTGGATGAATCTTCTTTCAGTGGAGGCTGAGGTGGCTAAAAGGGGAGATGTGGAGGCCACATTTTTTCTTTTCTTTTTTTTTTTTCTTTTTTTTTTTTAATCTTTATACTTAACATTGCATATTTATTGTCATTCCTGTTTTAATCTCAAAAACACACAAAAAAATTTCTTGAAACAGGCAGCAAATTTCTAATGATTTCAGATTGAGATATTTTCCTATTTTATGGTGTGAATTTGGCCTTTTCTCATGATATTTATTATATTTTACTCTTTGTGAATTGTCTTAGGTTCTTTCTTGTTTTCTCTTGTATTTTTTCATCTCTTGCATTGCACAGCTGTTGTTAATGTAAGCAGTAGAAACATTGAAAAGCTCAGAATATTCAGTAATCAAATTGACTTTACTCATGACAGAACTGTATCAGAATGTAGCATTATGTGATGAACTAAAAATCACGGGGAGAGTAAAAGTTAAAGATAAAATGAGAAAAAAGTCGGATTTGGAAACTGCAGAAAGTGTTTGGCTTTCACGTTTCATCTCCCACATCTATTTCAGATGGAACAAATTGAAAACAATGGCATACCTTTTTCACTTTTATGGCCTTGAGTATTCAAAAGATGAGTAAAGATGAGTTCAAAAGAATTAACGGAGAAGAAATATTTCCATTGTTTATTTGTTATTGTCATGAAACTCTTATTACCTTGTAGACTTTTGAAAAGCTTTCATCTGTTGAGTCATTCATGTCAGTTGGGGTCACAGAAAGTTAATTTGTCAGTTCATCTTTCACGGCAGCTTTGTAAGTCATAGTTTGTTTGTGTGCTGTAAATAGCCTTTGACGCCTTGTGCTTTTGTAACTGGAATAGTTGTATGTGTAAGAGAACCAGTCAATATTTAATAAAACCAATAATTTTGGTCCACCAGGTATTCATGAATTATGTTGAATATTTGTGAAATGAGTTTGCTCAACATTTTGTATTGTACTCAGTCTCTGTGTTAAACTGTAATCAGTTTTATCAGCCATTTAACAATTTTTTCCCCTCCCGTGTGCTTAAGGCTCAGCTTGTGTTTCTAATCAGTCCCTTTTCATTTTTTTGAGATCACCTCTATCTTTAAGGAGAAAAAGCTCAACCCTTATTTTTACTTTCAATTCTTTAAATATTTTCACTAGATGGATCACATGATTCATGGTTTAGGTTGGTATTGGTAAATTTATTGGATAAAAAATCCTGATATTTCTGAACCCAGCCCCCCCCTTTTTTTTCTTCGGCCTTTCAAATGTTGGATATAAGTCCTTTAGAAATATCTATCTTTAAAGTTGTGAAGCGGTGGTGCTCTTTTAGTTTTAGACGTTTGGTTGTGCATTTTTATTCTCCTCTGTTCCACTCTGTGTTTCAGTTGGTAGCCTGGCTCTTATGAAGACTGGCACTCTTATGAAGATTGGCATTTATGAACACAAGAGAGCTGTTTGCTCTCTCTTGCCCAGATTTTTAGTTAATATATCAGTTAAATAGACATATTTGTATTAGAATGCTTCATCGTATTGGCATCGATTTCATATTTTCAGAAATAACAAATTTTTATGAGAGCTGTATATTTTGTTGACAGTATTATGTTGTTTTTTTTTCTATACATAGCTTATGAATTGAGCTAATAACATGACAGGATAGAAGCTGTCAGTTTTTCTCTATCCAAAACTCAAAATTATGGCATTTTTATAGCTTAGCAGTCAACAGCAACATATTTCTGGCAGCAGATCAGATAAGTTTTGTACTACCAATTACTTGTAATGGAGCAGAAAAGAAGGAAATATATTATTTGAAAATATCTTTGGTCAACAGAATCAGCTCTATAACCATGATCACAGACTGTAATGTTAATGCTAAATTTGCTAATGTGGCAATCCTGGCTAACTAATTTGCTCATCATTTTGGCATTGTTTGTTTAAGTCATTAATTGTTTTAATTTTCTGTGTAAGAAATACATATTGAGTTTTGTCATCTACTTCACAGTTCAAGAATGTTTATATTTTTTACCTATCACCCATCTATTTTGAAATTAATAAATCATTTACTTGAATATTTACAAAGCATCCGAGTTGCCTCATCTTTTCTTTGTTGATTTATTATCTATGGTAAGCATATCTACGATAAAGAAGAAAGAAGATTCCATCAAAGTGTTTATGATCGGCAACTTTGCCATATCCACACAAGATGATTAATTTCTGTGTATATAATGTGTGGAGTCACTGACTTTTCCTCTTTTTTTTAAACAAAATAATTACCATTGCTTTGTTTTGTTTTTGCTTTTGTTTTAATAACAGCCTAACACATCACAGTGGATGAGTAACATAGCTTAAGTTATATATATGGATATTTTTTTTTTCTCAGTGTATGACACTACAGTTTTAAATGAAGAAGTTTTTTTATGACTTTGAATCAAATAGTCCATCCTGAGCTGTGCTTTGAAAATGAGACCTTGTTTAATCTGATGTATCAAAGTTTTAACTTATTCTCAATGACAAGGAAGTTAAAAGATGAAATATTTTAAGCAGAAGAGTGGGAGTTCTAATGTAAAAATCACTGGTAATTTGTTTGAGTAATGATGGTAATCATTTGATATTAGATTTATGTAATCTATTTGTTTTATACAATAATCCAGGGGCCATCAATTTTTTCCTTTCACTATGTAATAACATGTAATAATCAAATTTGGAAGAATAAATACAGCAAATAAAAGAATGTATTAATATTTGCATATATATAATATATCCAATATAGAAATGTAGTATTTTACAATATTTTACATATACCAAATAGAATCATAATTATGTCTGCAAATGCCAAAATATGAAAGAATCGTCCATATTAATATTTCTAAAGAAAAGGAAAAAAGACACAAATTTGGCTGAATATGTCATCTGTAAAAAAAAGTATCATTGAATTAGATATCAATCTGTTTTTATGTAAAAGGAGGAAAAAGTTTCATAACATTTTATTTTTTTGTTCAAGCCTGTGGTTTTTATGTAGCATACAATAACTGAAAAATATATGTCCAACAAAAGATAAATCAGTGGCCAGCAAACAAATGGATGACAACTCTTTTTTTCCCCTCTGAAATAGTTTAACAATTACATAATAAACATTGTTGCAAAAGTATTTCCAAGTGCATTATAACAAAAACAAAAGTCAAAGATTAACTCCTATTACCTGAAGTGATGACTCATTTGTGCTAGGTCAGGGCATGGCCGTCAAAATGACAACTCAGTCGTCACTGAGTTGACGTCGGTCAGCCTCAAAAACTCCATACTATATGACCATAAATGGAACCACTTCAAAACTAAAAAGCTGGATGACTGAAAAAGAAACAAAACTAGCGAGAGTTGCTGGAAAAAGCTGTAGATTTGTGTTTCTTATATGCTATATACCCTAATTTAACAAATTCATGAAGGGAATTAATTCCGGTAAAACCAGAAAATTAATTACGGTTACAAAAGTTAAATAAACATTTCAAGATTCTGCTGAAAAATGTAAAAGTAAGTATGCACAAAACATATCACACAGTGTCTGTCATGTCATGATGTTTCAAATAAAGTACTTTCCAAACTAACCATAGGTTAAACAAAATGCAGATTGAAATATTTAAATATTCTCTTATAGAAATGTACGTAAAACATTATGGCAATATAACTGTTAAATCTATAAGAATCAATCATTAGTTAAAATCAGTTCAGTGTTTTACCAAGAAATATAAACTAAATGCCTTATCTTTCAGCACAGTGGAAATCCTTGCTGGAGTATACATATTAGACATGTAATGAAAACAATCGTCATACATATATTTTGTCTATGAAGGTATGCCCCAAGCATGATAATACGTGTAGATAATATAGTTCATGAAAAATGTGAAGTACAGCATGGACTCCTTTTAATTAATAACAGGACGGAATAAAGCATCACATGGTGCAGCTGGTATGTTCTAATATCAACTGAATAATTATATATGATAAATCTACTAATATATCTGACTCTTAAATGAGAGGAATAATTGTCAGCCAGTAATACTGTACAGTTTGCAATATAATATATACTTGTAAAAATAAATGTACGGGGGGAAAACATGGATGGAATAATAGAGCGGAAAGATGGAATCAAAACCTTTGTGGATTAATTTGATTAATTTACATATGTTCAACATAAACAACTTTGCTATAACTAAACTACAAGGATGATAAGGGTTCCACAGTGTATAGAGACAGCTTATTATCATAAATGTCTGACCGTTACAAGCTTATTTGTGTGACATCAAAATTTAACTTGCAATACAACTTCAGAAGTCGAGAATGAGAGCAAAGTGTCTGAAGTAAAATATTTTTCTTTTGATAGAAGAGTACAGTAAAACTTATTAAACTTTCCTGGAAAAATATTACCTCTTATATATAGTAATTTTCTTTACTGTTCATGATTTTCTGAAATAAGTATTGTGTCCTATGGATACAATTTTAGAAAATAGATGGAGATATCAAATAGTAGTATGTATCATGCATGTAGAAGGGAGATAACACTTTGATTTAGAAGTGGACATATCACAGATGTAAAACAACAAGGCAAAAATGATATATTATTGCATCACTGCTCAGTCATACTTAGGCAACAGAGAAATGACATAAATGTAAGGAAAGAATAGAAAGCAAAAGAGGCTTATTTTGAAATACATGAGACAACAATTGAGAAGTCATATGACATTACAAAGATTCTGATGCCATAATGTTTCGAGTTTTTATGCCATTGTAACACAAGCATACATGCTTTCTTTCCATTATTAGAATCCAGCAATTAAAGATTATAATTAACTGAAAGAAATCCAGTGGACGGATGAGGTAACACTAACAGAGTCCACATTTCCCCTGATCAGATGATTTTTGATAAAAGCACAGAAACTTCATTAGAAAAGTTCTTCACACTGGCAGGCTTTGTGTCCACACTTCCTGAACCCATTGCACAAAGCCATCTGATCATCATGTTTTAACATGTCTCAACAATGTATTGTAGAGGAAAATTGTTTCAATAGCAGTGCATAGCACATCAGGCAGTTTACAGTCAGAGATATATACGCACCTCATTCGCATGCACAAAGAAATATCCTTTCTCAGTTATCCATTTTTTACGAAAAAAAGAAAAATAAAAGAGATACTTTGCAAATATGTATAGGAATAGGAATGATGGGGCACATAATTTCCAAAAACTACGTACAAAAACAAAGATGATACAAATATCTAACAACATTATTCTAGGACTTAAATTACCACAGCATGTGCTTCAGCTGATCATATAGAATGTAAGTTATGTTTTTCATCAACTGTAAAAGGCTTTATAAACTCAGGAGATTCAATTCATATTAAAATCTAACTGACAGAAAATCAACATGCACTCACATACCATACACTTATTACAGCTTATATATATTAGGTCTGAAGTAAATATATCTCAAAATATAAAGGCATTTCCCAAAAAGATTTCAGTCATTTTTGGTTCCTGTGGAATACTCGATAAAGCTTCCTGAAAAAGTTCAAATATAAATATGTAAAATTCTGTAAGAATAGATATATCTTCTCCATAGATATGAAACATAAAGAAGGGACGGAATTCATTGGACAAATCATATTATCTTCACAAGAAATATCACATCTGTGTAGGAGATAAATTACATGAAAACATATAAGTAGCTTCTTTGGTACATTTCTTGTACAAGACATACCTTTCTGTTCAAGTACATGAACTTGCAAAGACTGCATTATTGCTGTTTATGAAACACTGACTTTAGTGCACTCTATCTACAGTGCACATAAACTGTATGGGGCTGTCATTCAATGAAGAGATTCTTGTCAGCTGTTTCTGTTTCTCTGATCAATGATTGAACATGTACCAAAGAATCTCCGTGATTAAGGACACTGGTGGTGACAATTTTTCTCAGCATTATTTGTTCTTTGATTATTTGTGACTGGGCTTCAGTTAAGACCCTCATAGTCTAGCAATTCTCATGATGATATTCTTCAGATTTCCATTATCTCAAAAACCAATGTTCATAATGTTTATCATATGTACATGTTAAATCATAACTATCTGGACAGTTTTATTACAATTTTACTATTATTCAGATATAACAATCTGGATGCCAACCAACAAATGTCTCACAGCCAGTCAGGATGAGTAATAAGCTGCTGGATTTGAACAGAGAAATTGGGGGTTGAATGTGATGACAGTGGTCTGATAACGATGTTTTCATATGCAGAAATTAAAGAATATTAATCTCTAAATAACAAAATATATATCAGAATTATGTCGATGAATCAAAAGATTTATGTGCTTAACTGTTCATTTTTGCAATTTTTGTCCTGATTTTAGCCGCTACTAATGGGCTATCCCTTGGTCTCTTCAATTTTCAATATCTTGAAGCACTGTCGAGCTAGCTCCTAAAACTGCTTAACGGATGGAAATGTATGAATTTAGGAATTAAAGCTCTGAATATGAATATCTTGGCCCAGAAGAGTTGTAGCTAAATAATTTTTCTGACCAAAGTGATGTACATTTATTTCTGTTTTCACTACATCAGTAAATCAACATGTGCACAAATTTGACATCTGACTCATTTCTCCCTGTTTGCACATTTCATTCCTGTTCAGCTTTGAGGACATGCCCACACAGACCAGCAGTAAATACCTTGTGCTTTCAAAGGAAAACATATTACTGTAAAATTCTTACATATGGAAGACAGCAAGTTTTGATTTGTGCAAAGAATCATGTGTATGCACATGAAAAATTATTTTACACGTCATTTCATACAATTAAACTGCAGATGTCCACAAAGAGTGGTGTACCAAATAAAAACTGATCCATACTGTGTCCCATACTATGCCTAGGTCTGATTCACTGAAACTGGAAAATACATCTCAAGCATTGAGAAACTGCATCTGTATACATCTTGTTCACTTTTACTGAATGTTTTCTATTGCATTCGATTTTGAAATTTTGTGGTTTTGGGATCCCTGTTGAAATGACTTGTTTCTAGTTAGAGCCACGATATCATCACACTCATAAGATGATTGCCTAAGTCATTTTTGGTCAGTCTGAGAAACACTAAAAAAAAAACAGTTTCATTTCACCATATAACATCACATGGATATTTTACTTCAAATAATGTAAGCTTTCACTGAAATTCAACTTTGGAAACAATATCTTAAAAATAGAATAGTAAAAGACTATGGCCTGAACTCAATTTGGCCAAAACATGATTCAGGCAACTATCGTATGAGGATGATTTATACCTGGCTTATCCTTGCATAGAGGTGAAGTACATTCATGCCATGAAGGATATCAACACATGACATTTATGATATTTATGACAATGAAAATGTCAACTACTATTACTTGGCAGTGTGAAATTCAGCCTTTTACTCCCAAAGCTCTTACACATGTCTGTTATTTTGTCTTTCCAAAGCAAAAATCTCCAATTTTTTCAGCTGTTGAAAATCTAACATTCAAACTTACATAAGATTACGTGCTGCTACTGAAAAAAAACTGAATCAGCAAAGAGATCCCAGAGCTTGATATGAAGTCTCAAAATGCTGGAAGTCAAACAGCTTGATAGCCATCAAACACCTAACATGTCAAACTCATTCATGAAATGTTGTATTGTCACTGAATGAAAACTGATTAGCCAGATCACAGAGTTTGGTATGAAGTTCTAAAACACCAACAGTTTAACAATTTGACAGCCATGAAGATGTAACATCTCAGCAGAAGCAGACAATGAGTGCCCCAAAGTGTATGAACATTCCTGGTAGGAGAAAGAGACCACAGATTACCAGTATGAAGAACCAAATTCTCGCTTGTCTTTTGATCTCTTCAGTTCATTTCTGATGGTTCCCAGCATTTTCTTTGTCAAACGACTGATGTCCACTGACAGGCTCAAGCTGCGGTCCAGATTCCCATCTTCATCTCCAGACTGTAAGAAGAAAGATTTAGGTGTAGTTAAGTATCTTGGACAACATTCTCTCATGTGACCAACAGCTAAGTCAGAATACATACATTATAATAATGAACATGCAAACAATTAAGTGTGGGTGATTTATCAACAGACAGAACACTGCATGAATCTACAATTTAGGACATCAATTTGAACTCTTTCACTCCAATGTAAATAATATTTTGAAGCACTAGTTTGCATCATGGTCTAATGAGCCGAAAATTCAGTTTAACGACTCAGCTCCTTATGTTGGTTTGGCAATGAAATTTCGAAAAATACTATCCATATCTATCTATTTATGCATAAAACATGCAAATTCTAATTAATCATTTAAATGTGTTTTTGTTTTTTTTCTAAGGTCTCCTGCATTGTTTTTGAGCTCTCTATAAATAATAATTTATGAAGATGTGAAACTGCCTCTAGATGTGGAAAAAAACTGCGTAGCAAATGAATTAAAAATAATGATGACAAGTAATGAACAAAAAAAATTAAATTACAATCATTATTAAGCTTTTTAGATCTCGAGCATCAGACAATGCTACCTGAATAAGTTATATGAATTTATGATTCCCTGAGAAACATATGGCTATAGAAATTTGTATTAATAAAACAGTGGCATATTTGATATTTCAGTCAATTTAAATTGCTCATTCTCATATTTTAATACATCAGATCACAACAGACACAAGAGAATTGTGCACAACAAGTGTGTGCAATGTAAATATGTGAATTAAATTAACATTATGCATAACAATCCTACATGATTTCAACACTCCCTTATGTCCTTAAGAAAACATGATGATCAAGCAAAATGCTCACACGGTAGCTTTCTTTCAAGATCCTTTACTGATACCTAAAACCCATGTTTTTTTTATCAATTTCAACTACCACAAGATACCTCATATCTGTCAAAATCTGAAAAAAAAAGAGAGGCATGGCTGAAAATAAAAACAAACCAATAATTTATAAAACAAAATTCAATGGTTTTCAACATATTCATTGAATAATATATCAAGTTGCTCAACTCACCAAATCACTTGCTGAGTCGCTTCTCTTCCTGTACCGCTGCCTCTCATTTCTTTGCTGAGAACGACCTCGTGATCTGCCTCGAGACAAACTGCGACTTCTGATTAAGAATCAAGAATGAAATACATATGAAAAGTGAGTACAGCAACCAAAAGAGAAAATTTAATAGTACTGGTGTTATTAAAAGTAAATTTCTGTTTCATCATTTTCATGGCATCTAATCTATAGATAAAGGATGCTGTGGTATTGCATGGCAAATAAAAAAAAAAACAAAGCAAAAAATCTCCAGATTGTTTCTTTTCAATTTCAATTTCAAGATCAAATCATGGAATCCTTAATGCAATTGTGAAAGGAATCTTATCGTTAATCTGATCTGAATGAGTCAGCAACATAAACAAAAAAACATCTAGCAGCAACAAAAGCCACTTAAGAAAAACAAAAAAAATCACCTGTCATTTCTCTGGTCAGTAACCACAAATATTCCTATCTAGAATTGCTTTTGCTATCATTTGATTAATTTTTTTGCAATATGTGTGCCAAAATGAGTCAGAGCGAAGATTTTTTTATTAATGTCATTTAGCTAGCTATTACTAACAAAAACATTGATGGGAATTTCATTGCTCCATCCAAAAAATATAAATTCGTGTAGCCTATCTCCTCCTTTCATAAAATAAGCATTCTGTTTCTTAGAATTATGATGTCAATCAAAAAAATAACCCAACAGGGACCAATTTACAAAATCTTTCCTTATTCATAAGTTTTCAATGAAAAATTAAGTTCATCAATGGAATTGATAAACTTACAGAGTTCATGCCCACTATGAAAATTTTCATTGTAATGAAATGTTAAAATACTTAAAAGTTGATGAATGCATTTGTAACCTATTTGGACAAGCACTGTGGCAAAACAAGAACCTAAGTTAAGGGTTTTCTGTTAAAGATATGGAA
Organism: Peronia peronii; assembly: GCA_039654565.1. Lineage (NCBI taxonomy): Eukaryota > Metazoa > Mollusca > Gastropoda > Systellommatophora > Onchidiidae > Peronia > Peronia peronii. The sequence goes on from JBCEWB010155035.1 coordinate 17,143, forward strand.
ACTGACATCTCTCAAACAGAATTTATCATATGTAGACAAAGTTCACAAAGACTGTGTACCAGATGAAATGACGCTGATGTCAAATTTTTCATGTAAACAGCATTTTTGGTGTTAGTGGAATGAGAAACGGAAGTACTTTAATTTGGCTTTAACTTCTCTAGGCTAAGCTATTCACTTTTAAACTTAAGTCCTGCAAACTCATGGTCAGTAAATCTTCCATTTTTAATCAAATCTCATTTAACATCCAACTCATTTCACCTGGCCATGAGACAAAGATTTCTTATGCCCATGGCAAGCGAACTGTTAATATTACCTCCTGCGACTCCTCGCCTCCTCATCTGAATCACTGAAGCGACTGTACTCCCTCACTCTGTAGCGTGTGCGTGAGTGAGAGCACTCAGGTGAATAGTGACGTGAGGCAGAGCGGGATCGTGGCCGGCTGCCATGGACAGGTGATGTTTCTCTGAACAAAAGAAAATATTTGCATCATTTTTCATTTACTTGAGATATATTCCATCTGCTACAGAACAAAGTGACTGATCTTATGAAGATCACCTTCAATGAAGAACTGAGACAAAAACCAAAAAATAGAGACAAATCACCAACTCATCTCATAGGCAAACATTACTGAATCCAACAGCACAAGAATATATGAAGTCAGCAGGGCCAGCAAAGATCGGAACAAATAGGGGATCTTATTGATGTCATTGGCTGCAGAGGCCAACACTGTATCCACTGATGCCAACAGATAACAGACGATAAATTATATTAGAGAACAGAGGGAAAGAAGAGGTGAGGATGACAGAAAACAAACAACATATTATGCTGACAGCTTGACCAGTTATACAACCAACAATACAATGAGCAACACTGAACTGATAAGGAAGACTAACAGCAAAAAGGATTGGTGTGCTAACTAGAGAGAGAGAGAATTACACAACTGTGCATAATTTCTGAACAGTTTCCAGATTATACTTGGAAACTTCTGGAACTTAACACCATGTTGCTCTATATGTGTCAGGATATGCAATTACATGGACCCACCTGTTGTAAGACTGTGCTGAGTACTGAGGTGGTGCTGTGCTTGGATGTGATTGGCCCAAATGGACATAGTTGGCATGTGTGTGATAGCCAGCTCCACCGCACATTGGACATGCCTGGTTGGCTGTTCCGGTGTAAACCACACTGGGAGCAGCTCCAGCCTGTGGGAAAGCAGGATCGACTATAACAAAATAGCAACAGAGATAATAATAGAGAGTGTCTATATAGCGCTTATCCCCGTGCAGTACAGGCTCTAAGCGCTTTACAATCTATTATGGTCCATGGTGAATGTCTCTAATATAATCAGCATGGTATTAAGAACCATTCTTTTTTTTAAAGATAGATTTTGCTTGATGAATTGAATGGTTGATTGACTGCTTGAGAAACTGGCAGACTGAATGATGATTGACAGATTGATAATTGGTTGGTTGGTTGGTTGGTTGGTTTGTTGGTTGGTTGGTTCTGAGTGCCGGTGGCTGGTTGGTTGGTTGGTTGTTTGCATGGTTGGTTGGTGGGTTGGTTGCCGGGTTGATGGATGGATGGGTGGATGGGTTGATTGGTTAACTGGCTGGATGGATGGATAGGTATATGGCTTGCTGGCTAGTTAGTTGCCTGATTGATTGATTGGTTGATTAATAAGACTGACTGATTGACTGATTGCCTGGACTGGCCAACAATTAAACATTATAAGCTTTGTGTCAGTTGCGTGCTACTTTAATAAGCTGAAAATTGATTCTGCATTGAAAATCTGAAATAAATGACCATCTAATTCTTGATTCATTTTTTTTCTTTACCTTACTGAAAAGACAATATAATGAGAAGGCTGTTATTTAAGAAAACTTTATGGAAATATCTGGAAAATAGTCTGTCACAAATGGCCACAAGCACAGCCTAGGGACTTATGAGAAAGTGACTGACAAGACATTGCATTTGTCGAGCCACTAACTCTGTTCTTGATGGAAATTGTTGTGGATCCATTTCGTTTATGTCTAGTACCCACCCTTGAAAATAAAGAACACTAGGATAAGGATTAACCCTCTACAGCAAAAGTAACAAATCTGGTATATGGCTATAAATGGCTTCAAATGACTGAAAATTAAGAACATGTTGGAGATTTTATATGAGAAAACAATTTCGGACAATTTTAACACAGACAACATTCAGTCAACCTTTGTGATTTTATATTGAGAATATGGAAATTCAATTCCATCAAAGAGCAAGACTAATTTTTGGGTTTGAAAACACTTCTGGGATCTTAGAGGATTAAATACTTTTTTCTTTTAAATTAAAAGTATTGTCATACTTTTGTTTTAACACACAACTAATTACCATGAGAAACATATCATAAAAGCATACTTATTGCCCCTATGTACACACTGAGATGACATTTAGATAAATTCTCATGGCTTATACTCTGTGATTTGATGCCCATAAGGTGACACCAGTCTTGGGCAGTATTCTACATAAATTACTAGAAATATATCAGCGAGTATGCATTTTGAATGTTATTATGTCTATTGAAATATCACTGAATATTATCATTCACTTGGCAAAAGCATAATTTGGCTCACAATTTGACAAAAATTTATCTTATTATCCTAAAAGCCATCTTAATGCTAGACTTTGTGGCAGGCATTGATATCAAACAACCAAATTTTTCATGAATAAAATCATTGATGTCAGTAAGAATACAAATGGGTGTACTTGATTTAATGAAAAAAGTCAGATGACTCTTTTGTGTCAAGATATTCAACTCCAAGTTATCTTCAGCAATCCCAATGGCCAGTAAAGTCCAATTTTTTCAATGAAACCTTTTCTGACATCCAACTTATTTCATCTGGCTGTGCAAATATTTTACAATAAAGTGAGGCTCACCTGAGCTCTAGCCTGAGATGCATAACCACCTATCTGATTCCTAAAACTGAGATCTTCCTGAGACTGTGCACGTCTGGGATCAACTGCTTGACCATAGCTTTGACCAAAAGTAAAAGGTCGTGGGGCTCTACGTATCTGATACCATGGCCGATTCTGTGCTTGTGCCACCGATCCTGAAATATGAAATTACATTCAGTTGTATTTAGTACATCTACAAAAGTTTTTATATCTCCTTATAGATACATTATCTACTTTGGTTATAGACTAAAATGTGAGATGATTTTGCCCTCACTTTGCTAGAAAATATTTAATACACATGATTCAACTGACAAAGATGATTTGAACAACTTTCGCACATGATTCTGTCTAAAGCACACATGGACAGTGTCTTTCTCTCACAATTTGCTTAGGTCATTCCAAATTTTACCTGAACCCACTTTATGGCAAATTGGTGTTGGATGCCAAAGGTTATACAGGTTTTCAAGAAATCTAACATTTTTAAAAAATAGAGGATATGAAATTCATTCAATAATAAAATCCTTAAGTTCAAAACTCACTTTGCATCATAGTTGATTCATACCCACATATCAAACTGCACTCAAACTAAAGTAATGATTAACAAAAAAAAAACTACATTCAAATTACTTTCCCCTTTACAATCTAGACATTGTTAGATGTGACAGAAAGTATATTTGTGATTTCTAGTTTACCTACTGCCAACAAGTTTTCACTCACAAAATACAAAAATATGAAAAAAAAAAGGTTTAAAAATATTCCAAGAGGAAGACTACAGTGTGAAACCATGATATCAGACAAGGTGCTAAAATTTGACTCAGAAATTGGTATGTAATGACATCATGTCAGTAATCTGTTTATATCCTTCAAGGCAATATCTTAGTTTGTGTGTCTGTGTGAATGATTATACTTTTTTGTTTTCTTTTACCAGGAATTGTTAATGAAAAATATGTTATTTTCAATATGCAAGGCTTTGTGAATAGGACAATGCTTTGTGAACAGGATAATATTGACTGAATAATGTTTTGTGAACAGGATAATATTAACCAAAGAATGTTCCATGAATGAGAGACAACATTAACTAAACAATACTTTGTGAGTAGGACATATTAACTAAACAATGGTCCATGAAAAGGAAAATATTAACCAAGCAATGCTTTATGAATGTGAGACAATATCAACCAAACAATATTTTATTAATAAGACAATATTATTTAAACAGGGCTTTGTGACATTGAGGATATTAAATGGCAGCGATAGGATAACTGCATTATCATTAACAAGCATGGCAAAAAAGTAGCTAAGTCAAATATGGAATAGAAGAGGAGGAGTTATAATCTCACACTATTAACTTTTTTTCCATTGTTACTACAATCAGAAAATTTATGCTTCAAATATGTCTTGAATTTTTATTTTTGAATCAAGTGTTTAATACTTTCCCACCATAGATATTTAATTTCTTTCTATTCAACAGTCACATGGCTGCCTCATATCATGCTGATATGCCTTGTAGGCATACTTGGCCTTGCTATGGCCAGTGTGTTAAAATAATATTCAGTAAATGATGTAGATGAAACAGGTTTTACAATATTATGCAGATTTGCTTGTGTTAAGTCAGCTGTTTCTTTATCTCCTCTTCTTTTTCTCCTTCATTATATTAACTGTCTCATCCTGGCATATTTGTTTCATGTCTTGTGCTATCAGAGCAGTCTGTGCAAGCCATTTGGGCACCTATTGTTCAGTACACTGAGTGCTTTATTAGAGATATAAACTGCAGTCAACATAAAAAAACAAATCAATTTTAAGAGAGATGATGAATAGGCAAAATAAATGACAACAGAACAACAGCGTTAAATTAACTGAACCATAATATTTAACTTGAGCTTTTCACAAAGGCAGAACATGGTGCAAACACTGAACATTAGCTATTATGAATGATGTGCTGACAGTTAACAATGTGTTAAGACACTATTCAAAGCAAAGAAAAAGTACCTGATATCACATGAAGGCAATGTCAATTGTTCATAAAAGAGACTAATATCTTAGTTTTCTTCTTGATCCACTAAAAATGTGAATCAGCCTTACCAAATGAAAGAAAAAAACATGGTTAATATAACTATTACTGGCTGAAAAAAACAACAACAACAAGAACAACAACTAATTAGGTAATTAAACCTAGGATTCAACTATTATGAAAAAAAGAGCATGTCAACTATATTAAACTCGGGTAATTCAAGCCTGATAATAGTGATCTTTGCTGGATAATGGCTTCCTGACATCATTTTTTATTTGTTATACCCAAACATGAGACTTCATGACAGTACTTCTAACATCTCAGAGCTAGAAACAAAATGTCATTGTGTGCATCAATTATATCACATTTGACAGAAACTAAAGCATGGCAACAAAGATAATTGGTTAGGTGTATAAAAAATAATTGCATAGGCCAAATCCTCTGGTATATCTAATGACCACAAGCATTCCATAAAAGTATAGTTCATCTTGCAGTATCCCAGCAACAAAGACCAGCAAAGAAAAAAAAAACTTTAGTGTGAGAAATAACTGGAATCAGCTGGACTCTATTAGGAAAGTTTACATTTTTGTTATTCCCTGTATTCAGCCTCTTACTGCAGTGTAAGTCAGCAAACATCACATAATTGTTTTCAACTCTAGAATGTGGCCAGAATAATGTAACTATTCAGAATGGAAACTGTGTGCTGGAATGTGGCCTCTGCACTACATTATGAATGTCTTGTTGTCACAAAAGAACACCATATATACTTCCCCTATCTTTCTTTTCTTTATTTTAATATTAGTCTTGAAAAATTTTTTTAAAAAATAGGAAAACTGAAAAATGCATTTCCTTCTTAATATCAAAGTTTTAAAAGTCTTGATAATAAGAAACTAAATATCATTAAACAAATAAATGTATTTACTACTTGAAATTTACATAATCCAATTTATAACTGACTGATCACTTTTTACTAAAGTAATCAATGTGATACTATTAAAATGGAATGAAATGTTACTTTTGTGGCAGCAAGCTATTGACTCTTTCAGGGCTGTGTTTATGCGTGCCAACTGCTTTACATAATGTTGATGGGACAACTGAAAGCATCCCTCACCAATCTCTTTTCATATAAATAACAATAGGATTGCAAAGAATTTCTATATTGGGATGTCATTATTTTTCTTTTTTTTTTTTTTTTTAAGTGATTTGAAATATAATCTGGCAGCATCCAGGAAAGAGAGTGGTCAGTACCATAGGTTTTCATAATAAGGTTTATGGATACAAAGGTTAGCCTAATGTACCAATTGTGATAAATCAAACAGGTTGCTTTACCCCAGACATGATCCAACAGACCCTTCAACAAGAGAGTGACTGAATAATATTGAATAGTTTGAAGGCTGACCAAAACAGAGGTGGGGAGGGGGCCATTGGGAAAGGGGGAGGGGGGGGGGCAAAGCCTGTATTGCCAGAAACAAACTGCCAGTAAATCCACATCACACTGGAAAATTGTGAATATGTGCATGACTTGCCACTATTCTCTTAAAAATGCTCAGTATGTTTTTACATAAAATAGACATCGCATTTAATCAAGTCAAAAGTAAAAAGTCCTCTGGTTCCAAACAATGCCATCCAAATACCATCCTCCTGAACTATATTAATATTATGATTTATTGCTTTCATAGATATGATGCCAGCCCTGTCAGAGTCAAAGAGTTAAGAATGAAGAAAACCAAAACAGTGTGTACACACCAGTGTCACTAACAAACCCATGCTCCTCCTCCTCATTGTCAGCCTCTTCACCTGTACTGGAGTAGATTTTGGCCCCACTAGGTGTGGTGAAGTAGCCTCGGGAGGCTATCTGTTGCCGCATGCCCTGTGAGCTATAGCGAGAGGGAACATAGTAGTCATACATCGCTGCTGTTTGCTCATCTGTCAATCCTGCTGGTGCTGCTGCTGGCTGATTGGCTGCTACATCAGGTCCCACAACTCTTGGGTCTCCCTCGCCCTGAGGAGTTTGATAAAATCAGAAACTGACTGTTTAGAGAGAAAGAAGACACAATTGTACATCCGTGAGTACTTGTTGTGCAACCAAGTGGAATGAATTGGTTGCTAGAGGGGGTTTCACTTAGAACATGAGAGTCTATGGATCATGGGGTCAGAATAGTTTATTGTCAACATAAACTCGGCACAGAAAAGTCGTGATTCAATAACTGCCACACCAAAGTAAGGTTCACACATTTCCCTTCCCAGTGACATGCAGAATGCTGCACATGAAAAATGTGACATCACAATAATTTCACCCACTTGCTCTATAATTACTTTTCTCATGTAATTCACTTCCTGCTATATTTCACATTTTGTAGATTACAGTAAATCCATGGTTCCAATAACCTCGTCAATTTCAATAAACGACTAATAGAGTATAGTTTATATTTACATACAAACCTGCCAATGTATTATAAATCTAAACCCGGTCATCAAATAAATACAATGATTTAGTGAAAGGCAAATCTCTTTACTATAGTACTAGAAAGATAACATTTTAATTTAGGCAAAGTAACTCAAGGTAGCTTAAGACTGAACAGGCGCACTATTAACTATAGCTAAGAATATCCCACATGCAACGAGGCTTTGTTCAATGGATATCTGAAGCAGAGCCAATCTCTTATCTCAGTGTTCAGATTGGTAAAATGTTTTCCAGGTACCTCATTCTCAACATCTACAGTATAAATTGATATACAAAAAAACTATAAATATCTGAAACATCTGAAAAGAGTCTCTAAATGTTTTTCCATTGGAGACCAAAACAAAAACAAACAAACAAACAAAAACTAAATGATCCAAAACTAATTTATTGGAGTTCTGAGAAGTATGTGATACTAGAAAACTACTGAAAATTAGTATCTGATATTTTATAACAGCAGCATGTGATATGCTATCCATTTAACTTTGATGACAAAAAAAAAGGAAATAATGAGCTTGACAACTGTACAAGTTGTCTGCTCACCTTTCTGTATCAGTTAAAACTACAACACAGACCTGAGCATCCCTATGCCTGCGCTCCATCCGCCGCTGTCTCAACCTGTTCTTTACATTCTCTTTAGTATTGCGTTCTCGTTCTTGAGCACTTGGATTCCTCACATTCTCAGCGTAAGCATCTGCTGCAGCATAGCCCAGTGGAATATCACCACCATCATACTGTCGATTCTGTGGCAAGGTCCAGTACCATTCATCCCACTCTCGTTCTCGACCACCGGAGAATGAGTTGGCACGACGACGGGGCATCCGCATAAATCCATAGGGATCGTCAAAGGGATCATAATATTCTGGTTCTTGTCTCCTTTCTTGTGGTGGTTGATGTGGTGCTGGTACATGGTATATTTGTGGTGCTGGTGGTGGTTGTGCTGCTTTTTCATTTGCCTTGGCCACACCCTCTTTGAGTTTCTCAATTTCCTCCTGTAGAGCTTTGAGACGATTGCTACTGTGGAGAGCAGAAAGACATAAAATTTACCAGTGTTTAGGAACAACAGTGAAATACACTTTGAATTTAGCTCAGCAAAATGGTGACAGATGATCAGATAACTTCAGTATTACTCATTTGGAAACTGAAATAATCTTTCAATGAATTAGTGGTAGGCTTGACAGTTCATAAAGTTAAATGTTTCTGATTGCACTGTCCAAAGCTGATATTTCATAACAGTTATTCATTTTTATATATGTATTATTTTTGGATATATAACTTTAGATGTTATAACTGGTAGTTTTGAAAATTTACTTGTGTATGACATTGTTTTTTCCCTTCATTTAGCAAATTAGGTGATATTTAATTGTTCTAGACAGTGGTTCCCAACTCTTTTGCACCCGCAACCCCCTACCCAAAAGCTTGAAAACCACGCAACCCCTTACTATCAGCAACTTCATTCACATTCTATTTTTTTTTGATGGAGAGAGAT
>JBCEWB010155036.1:0-10592 GCA_039654565.1 Peronia peronii
TAGATAGATAGATAGATAGATAGATAGATAGATAGATAGATAGACAGATAGATAGACAGACAGATAGATAGATAGATGTTACATCTATCTCCATTTGGGTAAAAGAGCCCAAGGACGAGTTTTGCGTGACTGAAAGTAAGTTCATAAAGATGTTCTAGATCAAGGGATAAGAGGTCGGCGAGACACGAACTCAGTGGCAATTGGTATGTGATTGAAAGGATTTAGCTTCGATTTGCCAATGCCATTTCTATTTTTGCTAACCTTTTTCTGTAATGGTTTGGTTTTGATCTAAAACCCACGCAAAGAAACACTCCGTATAAAATGTTCATATTTTGTAAGCTAGGATAAGATAAGGAAAGGTAAGATAAGATAAAATAAGATTGAAAGATAAGATAAGACATGATGCGATAAACTTTATTTGTCCTAAAACGTAAACTCCATGCACAGTTGACGTGACACAGTATATACGGAAGATAAAGTCGCACTCATAAACATAAATATATATTACGAATAGATCAGAACATGGCAGATTCAAGACGTGGTTGTTTGTTTTTCTTAAGCCTTTCAGTTCTAAGAAAGTAGGATTATCTCGGCTTTAAGTGGCTGCCAGTTTTTGCTGAGAACTTTTGTAGGTAGAAATTTGGAATTTGGAAGTTTTGCCCGGACAGAGGCACTGCGCTTACTTTTCATCGATTTTGAACTGCCAATGGTTTTTTAACGTGTGTAACGTACATATGGGACTTCAGAAATATAATCGCCCTTATCCGAAGGCCAGAGAGAAGGCTGAAGAAAAAATGCCGGTTTTCGATCTTCTTGTCCTTCCATCCCCCGATGCAGGACCCGCAAGTCGATCCCGGCCACAATCTCACCGACATGAGTTGTTTTCACTATGAAGCAGAGGCCAAACCACATAGCCACGGCGATCCCTAGATTCAAGTACTATCATGTGAAGTTGATAAGCAAATCGCTGAAGGTAGAAATAAATTTATTATAGGTAATGTCAGTCGTCAATTTTTTAAAAAGTTTTTATTGCGAGAGATTACTTTTTTCTGATGTCCCGATATCGCGTACATTTATTTGTAAGTAAATTGTAGTAATTACTGGGGTCTTAATGCAGGTATTAGACACCCTCCTCGCAGGTTGAGAGCTGATTTTTAGATGTGTTATTTCAGGCTTAATACCTTTTTCATACATACGATTTATACCATCTGACATAAATATTATGGAGAAAAAATTCTGGATGAGAGAGTGAAAATGTGCAAGAGACAGCTTTCTGGTGGCTATGAAATTTTGTCTTTGATAAACAGTTCTTTTTAGGAGGGTTAATCGATATTCATTATAACTGACATCTTTCATTCATCTTTTTTTTGCCATTTATTGGTGAAAGATCGGTTTCTTTTCACCTGAGGACTGCCAACATAAAATGATGATTAGCGGTATCTGATCTTCTCGTTACCTGGTCCTATGGTCCACTCTATAAAACTTGATTTTCTTTATCTGTCCTTAATTTTCAATGCCAGTTCAATTAAGTGGGGATGAACTGTTCTTATTTACATTGGTATTATTATTATTTTGTTAAAATTATAATTGATTTGTAATATCTAGTTATCATTATTATTATTGTGTGTGTAGGGTAGTTGTCCAGCCTAGCACCGCGTTCATTTCTCTACCCCAATGTGAGATCTCAAGCCAAAATCTAGCACACGCAGGACTGCATACTGGACATGTATATATTTAAAGCGCTCTGCAGAATTGGTTCTGGATTTCAAAGCAGCACGTTTTTTTCCCCCATCCAATTGACTGTTTTGTCTTTCTTTTTCAACAGCTTTCCTTCCTCTGGCAATGGTTTACTTTCATTCAGACTTGTTTGTGCAGGCCAAGGCTTTGCATTGATCTGCCGTGATTATCATTAATTTCCTATACTCTTAGTAAGAAGATAAGTTTTGGTAGTGGTAGTGATAAAAAGATGATATCAGCAACGATGATGAAGATGTCGGTGTTTACTGTAGCAACACGATGAAAACCCAACTCCGATAGGAAAGTTGCAGTTGAATGTAAACCTTGAAAATACAGCAATATAAACAGATAATCCAGGCCATATTTCTTCCTCAGGGCAAAATGGACAAAAGAAGCGCTCTGACCTATTCGGATATTAGAGATGGTTGTTTATTGACTCGGTATGTTTGTTATCCGTCTGGCCGATACGAAAACAAAATGACATGGACATTTTTCCGAATAATTCCTTTCTCTCCCTTGTGTCTGGAGCCAGCAGGGGAAGCAATCACTGTAATGGCTTTCAGGCGACAACCATTCGTCATTATTGTACACCGCGATACTGCAGTGCGTGAAGAAATGATCTCACCAGTGTTATAATATTTGTGTAGGCCTATCAATGCGTCCAGTTTGAGCGTGGGAGTGGACTGAAGGGAAGGGGAAAAAAAGTGGGAGGGGAGGACAATATAGGCAGTTTCCAGGCATGATGAGTGCAGGAGTCATTTGTATATTCTCTGTGTGTTTGTTTGTTTTTTTACTTCCACGTGCACCAAGAATGATACTGTCCCATTCCATTGTCGCGCTTAGTTCAATAATTGTTCTCAAGCCAACGCCGTCTGTTAATTTGATTGTCTGCCAACTTGTGTTTGTCTATTTGTCTGTTTGTCTATTTGTCGTCTCTCTGTCTGGGCATTTTAATCCCTGTATTTATTGACATACATTTCTCATCAGCTCATCTGTCTGTCTGTCAATCTGTCAGCTATGCTGTCTGACTGTCTATTTGTCGTATTTATTTCTGTTCCCCTGGGCTGTATCTCCATCGTTTGTTCGCTCTCAGTAATTTGCTTTGATTTGTCGTAAGCCAGTGGACAGATTCACTCTCGCAAGGTACATTCTGTGGGTTTGAATGATTCAGTAGTATTCCCTATGGAACCATTTGATCATTATTGTTCGGTCCTCTGTGAACCAGGCTAGACCAGCCGGTGCAATATTTATGTGCTATTAAACTGAAAATTAAGTTTCCCACCCAAAGCCAAAACGACATGGAACTGGTCATGCTTATGGCATTCAAATTGAGAAGAAACACGTCTGATGTTGATCACATAGAACACACTCGAATTTCACGTAACAACGGACACGTTAAGCATAATACTGAGAACCGATACAGAAGCTCCAGGGAAAGAATAAATGCCATAAGAAAAAAATCAGGTCAGAGGCCAAATAATTTGCTATTACGCTGTTATGAAATTTGTAATGCATTTTATTAAAACAAAAACAAAAAAACCACACATACACAGCCTCAGATGGCTTGCACATGAGATCAGAAAGCCAATCGACCAATCAGGACTAACAACCTGCTACGTAAGAGTAGGATGATTCAAAAGTAAAGACACACACACACAAATCACATCGGGTGACAGGATCAGAAAGGTCATGAACTACATGATGTGTCAACATTCCGTCCCACTATTTGACCCAATATTACGAGCTTTACTGTACCTTACCATGACGCATGAACAGTACAGAAGCTCGTGAGCAGAAGGTTGACCTTTCTGCTGCAAACAAGTCTTCACTTTCAATCCACTTTTTTGGCAAAAGCGCAAAATCTCACGTATGAGCGATTCGCGATGGTGGACTTAGAGCAAAGCCTCATAGCAGTAGCACTGTTCCACTTGCTTTAAGATGGAAAATCCACACGGATAGACGATAGGGAAAAGAACGTGAGAAACCTATGTTAAGACCAGATGGCATGAAGAATCTTGATCCGTGGCGGCATATACTGCGAAATGAATGACGGAGGATGCCGCTGACTGTAGTTTTCAACAGCTGTGAAGACCACTGATTTTTACATAGAGGAAATAACGAAATGTACAATCAGACAAACTTGCATCAAGATATATATAATAAACAGTTACAACCATTCATTTTATAATCTTAACTAGCGTAAATGAACTGTTGACCATGTACTTTATAAGTCTGACTAGTAGCCAGTGTCACCCTCATGTAAACTTTTGGATGGAGCCTCAGGCTACAAACATACTGCATCCTTTTTTGTCTCAGTCTTGGTTCAGTCTGATTATCAGATGACGTCCACTCTCTGTCTCCAACATAAAAAGAACAAAATATTAACACCACAACTGTACAAACATAATTTTTCTGTCTACTATCGACCTGAGCTCTGTTTCGTGCTTTTTTGTGTACTAGAAGAGAACCCACGGCCTTCGTGGGAGATTGTTTAAATAGTGGTCAAACCGACACTGCCTTGCGACTTAAAGTGTATGGCAAGCGTGCGCTCCTTGATGTTGATATTTTGGATAATTAAACTGAATGTCACTCAAAGAAAACGTGTTTGCTGTTTTGGTCGCGTCATTCTATCGAACGTACAGTTCGGATCAAACACTCTCGCGAGTTTCACTATTTGATTATTATCGCCTTTTTAGGATAACGTCAAACATACTAAACATTTTTCGCTTTATATAAGTAGAAACACAGATCTTTAAGCAACAATGTTGTGTGCCAAGTTTCAGAAGGATACATTCAGAGGTTTTCGAATCCATAAGCCTTTGGTGGGTTTTGTTGCAGATTTATAGTATAGATAAAGTTAAAGTATTAAATTTTGGAGAAGTGAGCGACGTATGTGGATAATCAGACGGAGCCGAGACGGAGATGGAACGAAGACGGATGCGGTGTAATTGTACCTTAAGTCAGAGCTGATGCCTGAGAGGCTGGCCTTTTCTATCGTCCTCTGAAGGATTATCTTTCGAACATAAAACCAGCGGCCATCCGATCATGTCTGAAAATCACAACTTAAATCTGAACCATAATCTTTCAAGAAGTGAGAACTTTAAAAAAAATAATAATAAAAACCATAAAAGATCATGTCGTGTAATGAAAAATTCTCAGAAATCTGGTTCACCTTTCTGAATATTTGCGTGTATGTGTGTCTGTGTATGTGTATGTGCCTGTGTGTGTATGTATGTGTGTGTGTGTGTGTGAGTGCAAAGTAAAAGCACAGATTTCCATGTCATGTGTGCAGGATGCTCCTGATACCTGATCCACCGCTCCCTCAAATGAATCCACAAATTTGTTTGTCATACCTGACTAGCACTCTCGGATTGGATCCGTCTTTTTTAAACTGTGGGGCATTCCAGTACTATATAGTATGTATAACCTGGCATCACTGTTGAACTACTGTTTAATATACTGAAGAAAACACAATCATTCATAATGATTATTATGTGTCAGCACCTGGACAGCACTGAGATCATGATTGTGCGGCCGTACAGCCGCAAGTGTCCTGGTATGCCAAATAAACCCATATGCCATAACCTCAAACATATTTCACCTCGTGTTACACCTTTCTGTGTTTGTGCCATGGTGACTCGTGATATGCCTTTAACGAGCACCTATGGTCAAAACTCAAGTTTATGATGCAATTCTCTCTATTCTTTCCCAAAGTGACTCCATTCTGACATGACAATTGAACACATATGACCAGAACTCAGACTTTTGAAGCACTTCTCTCTCTCTGTTCTTTCCCCCCAGGGACCCCGTTCTGGTGTCTGATGGACATCGTGCCAATCAAGAACGAGAAGCGAGACGTTGTTCTGTTCCTGGTCTCTCACAAAGACATCACCAAGGAGAAAGGAAATGAAGAGGAAGAAAACGGTGAGGATTTGTCTATCTTGACTTTGGGTCAAAAGATGAGCAAAATGGCACTTCTTTAGATCTTTAGGTTGCATTTTTTTTAAATCAAAAGATAAGATAAAGGTGATTCTTCTTCTTCTTCTTCTCTTTAGATCAAAAGATTCTTTAAACAGGCGCTTACATTTTTCCATTTGTCTCAATGTTGTCGGGGTTGAATATTCATTAGGCCTTGATAATGCTCAAAACAATTTCACAGAGAATTCATTGTTTCATGTCTCTGCTTACTTGAAATACGGAAGAATTTTAAATTCGTATTACGAACGTATTATCACCTATCATCATTATCATATTGTTATTATCATTAACGATGTTTAAAGAGACCGTTTGGCTCCGTGACAGACCAACAATAGCTTTCCATATCGATTCTCACTGTATTGAACCATTACTTTGCATTTTTTTAAAGCATCGTCTCTTGTAGAACCAAACATAAATTATCCATGATATTTTTGGACAATGAAGAATTACTTTGCCAAGGCCGTTGACCCGGTGGCCCCGCACGTCGCGAACGATAGAAACACTACGTCAATCTGTCATCAATACGTTACGTTCTATATACGTCTTTCAACCTCCTGGTGGAGGTTATCTCGATGTCATCAATAGGACAAAACATCTAACATCGTGATCTTGTTTTTCAATCTCTCTGGGGCAGTTCGTGCCATTTCTTGCTTCTGATCACCTCATGGATCCTGGCTCAAACTTGATTCAGTTTCACATGGAATAAAAAAAACACACTAGTTAAAAAAGCTGAAAAAAAGTGTAAAGAACAGATGGATACATGGATGGATAAACGACGCACAAAAAGACGAGCTCTCAGCTCCAATTTAAAACTTGATATATTAAGGAACTGACTTGGTCAAACGTTTTATTCCCTCTATTTTGCTTTTTAAATTCAGTTTTGTATTAAATACATGAAAGAGATTCCGTAAGCTCTCAGATATAAAGTGCCATAATTTTTTGAACATGAATAGATATCATTATACAAACGAGGCTGATCCACCATTTTTTACTGATATTTTTAGAGTTAAAATATCATGGCGCAAACAGGTTCTTTTGTTTTGACACGCAGAGTGACAATCTGATATCCTTATACATAATCCAAGACTGCGGGTCCTTGTAAAAGCTTTAACCTTTAAGCGACGTGGGCTAGACGGTCCACAATGCAATTTTAATGCATTATACACCTTCAGCTGCCAGTCTCTGAAATACCAGAGGCAGTGCTTTATGAAACATGCAGAACTGTTGGCGAACAAGGTGGGCGAGGTGGTGAACTTACCACAACCTAGGCTTAGTGTTAGGTGTGGGAGATAAAAGAAAACATCTTGCCACTTTTTTCTCATTAAACCGCAGGATTATGTCCTCGTAAAACTTGCGTCAAAATGCAATTGTCGCAGCAGATGGGGTGCAGCTCAATAGGCCACAATGCGCTATTGTTTACCAATGCTGGTTTGACATTAAAAATTTGTTTTATAATCGAAAGAAATCGTCTTTAAAATGTACAGCCTTCCAGGAATGCACCTATATAGATCTGTGTAGATATGTGGGTCTAAATTATACCTCTGAATATCGTTCCATTATGAATGTTCTTAAAATTCTGCAATACGAACGCCCTTATCTACAGTGTTTTAGGAAAATAATCACCATAGCGTGCCACGAAAGCTCCTTTCCGTGATGTATCATCAATGAACATATATCCACAGGTTTCTAGGAATACACTTATAGTTTTCTTTGAGCGTTCTTATCTGTAGTTTCCACGAATTCAACTTCTCTATAGGTTCTAGGAATTCCTGTGTCTACTGAGCTCTATGTTCCCCCTAAGTAAAATATTCTACTATGTTATCGTGTTGAGTGTTCCAAGAACTCTCGTTTTTGAGAAGTCTCGTCCATATTGTTTTACAGAATCGTGTCTGGATTTTTCGCCATGCCCAAGGGTTAAAGTGCGTGTCTGGGAGTCAGGTTGAGTGTAACTCAGTTCAAAAACAGCAGTGTCTGTTCAATAATACATCATCTCAAGCCCGTACCCTACAGTATGGCATTTAGCGTCTGTCGCCCCCTGCAATCAGTCCTTGTCTTATTGATGTTTGCAGGGAGGCCCAAATGTGGGCGTTCACATCAAACAATAATTATGTCAGTCACCGTATTTACGTTTTCTCTCTCTCTTTTTTTTCATGCCTCTATCTTCCCTATCCAGCTCTGTTTTTCGCTGGGTGATACATGTTCAATGATTATGAGCCTCTCAGTATTTTTGGACACTTTGTATCCTTTTTATTCCCAGGTGGGGGAGGCGGGAGGGGGGGGGGGGGTCAGGGGGCACCATAAATTGTGACTACCAGTATTGATCTCTGACGGATTTCTTCTTCTTCTCTCACCTTCATTTGCATTTTCCCGATCTTGGCTCAAAATTTAAGAACTATGACTTGGGTACTTTTTGCTCTCAGGGCTTCAGTTTATATTGGCAATATCGCTTTCATCACCATCTTGTATCATCGCTCTCGCGGTCGACCTGAAATGACTCGAGATCTCTCTCTATCCTCGACCCTTCTGGTGCATTCCTCCAAAGGTAGATTCGTCCAGTCCTTGATGTCATCCGTCCACATTCTCCGCTGTCTTCCTCTCGCTCGTTTTCCCTTGATCTTCCCTTCCAGTATATCTTTACAGATGGTGTTGTGTCGTTTGATGTGACCAAAATACTGTAATTTCCTTTTTTGAATTGTTGTCAGTTGTGTAGGTTTGACTTTTAGCATAGTACAAACATCCTTGTTGGTCTTTCTTTCTGTCCAACTAATCCCTCCCATACGTCTGAATGTCCACATCTCTCAGTGGTGTCGGTGGCCTAGCGGTTGAGCCGTTGGATTCGGGATCTGAAGTTCCGGCTTCGAATCCTGACCGGTCCTGACATTTTGTCCTTGGGAAAGACAATTTACACTCATTTCCTAACTCGACCCAGGTTTAAATGGGTACCCGACTGTAGAGAGTGATTGATATTGTTAGATTGATAAGGATTAGAGCGCCTAACAGGCAGCCCCCTTATATGCTTTGCAGGAAGCTGAGAACGTTTATGAGTGTCTTCATTAGGTCTGTCGGGATAATAAGATTGTAAAGCGCTTAGAGCCTGTACTGTACCGGGGCCAAGCGTTATATAAATGTTCTCTATTATTCTCTCAAAAACCTCTATCTTGTTCTCCAGATATTTGCCTAGAGTCCTATACCGCTTTGATATTGCATTACTGTCACAGTTTCAATACCTTCTCAAAGTAGAAAAAAGTAATACCAACGTCGTTTGCTTTACGGGAGACTTTTGACAAAAACACGAACTGCACTGTTGTAGTAATCAAGACAATATTCCCGCGCAGACAAAACCTTTCGTATTCTCTGTCTTTGGCACTATCGATCTGACTGGGTGGTCTTTAGTTTTGTACAGCGAGCAGGCAAAATCCCATTCAACAAAGCGGGAAGACAGGGATAAGGTTTCAAAGATTGTAGATTGCGCCTGGAAAAAAAAAAAATCAACGCCTCTGAATATTTTTCAGGACTCAGAAATACCAGAACATTAAAATAAAAGGAAAGAGAGAAAGAAAGAAAGGAAGGAAGAAAG
Source organism: Peronia peronii (assembly GCA_039654565.1). Taxonomy (NCBI): domain Eukaryota; kingdom Metazoa; phylum Mollusca; class Gastropoda; order Systellommatophora; family Onchidiidae; genus Peronia; species Peronia peronii. The sequence goes on from JBCEWB010155036.1 coordinate 9,293, forward strand.
AAAGACAGACAGACAGAAAGACAGACAGACAGACAGATAGACAGAAAGAGAGAAAAACATTTATATCAGGCCTCATTGACCTAGGTATTTTTTCCACGGATCTTATATTTGAAAGCAAGAGAAAACAGACAGTGAAAAAGAATAAAGAAAAAAGAAAAAAGAAGGACAAGAAAAGAAAGAGAGACAGGCAGACAGACAGACAGATAGACAGACAGAAAGACAGACAGACAGACGGACAGACAGACAGACAGACAGACAGAGGACAAATGAGACAGACAGGATGAGAGAAGCAAAACGAAGGGGGGAAAATAAGATAAAGATAATAGATTTTAAAAAAACCCGGAGAAATGGAGAGGGAGAAAGAGAGAGAGAGAGAGAAGAGAGAGAGACAGAGAGACAGAAAGAGAGATGAGTAGATCTAGATGAATGGGATAGATCTGACGATGTGAAATAATGATTTAAATTTTTGTATCGCGAGATTGTGGTCCACGGGAGACAATTCATGAAATTATCATCGGTTAAAGCAGTTTAGCAGGAGTTGCCTTTTTTCTCTAGCTCAACTTGAATTAACGTTTCGACATATTCTGTAACGTTGGAAGTCGTTTTATACCGAATTTAGTTTAAATAGATTTGAGCATTATTGGGCCAGAAAGGATCGTCTTTTGAAGCCAGAAATGTGTTCCTAGATCAACATAATTTGAAATATACTATACCTATTTATTCCCCCGTTTATATATTTATTTATTTCTGTATTTATTTGCTTATTTGTTTGTGTGTTAGTTTTTTATTTTATTTTATCTATTATTTAGAATTCATTACTTTTTACTTATTATTTATTTACTTATTTCTGTAATTATTCAATCATTAATTAATTTGTTCATCGACTGATTTATGTGTTTATTTTACTTCTTTTAGTTTTTTGTGTATTCCTGTGTATTTTTTAAAATTTATTTACACTTATGTTTATTTAATTATTTTGTTTATTTATTTGTTAAAGTACCTATCTTTACTTTTTGAATAAAATTTTGTTCCTTTGATTTTTCTAATTGTTATTAATATATTTATCTGTTCACTTATTGATCTCAATGTTTCTTCAGTTTTCTATTTAGTCATTCATTGAGGGAATCCAGTGCATATATTATCATGTAAACTACATATTAACACATAAACTTAGCTATTTAGACACCGTGCTATATAACAATGATTTTCTGTTATTTTCATTCGCATCATCTCATTCTTTTTTCCCTGTTTCATGTTTGGGGGGGGGGGGGGGGGGGGGGGGGGGGGGGGGGGGGGGGGG
>JBCEWB010155047.1:0-10592 GCA_039654565.1 Peronia peronii
GGGCAATAACTGTATGGGGTCGAAGAAAAATGGTTATAGGAACGGAATATCGGAAGAACAAAATTTTGAAAAAAAATCGTCGATATCGATATTTTTCAGCCGCAGATCGCCTTAAGGATGAAACCCATTCTCTCTTTCACAGCACTATGCCAGCAGGCTGCTAAATATATAGACACAACAATGATATAAAAATCATCATTTAAAGGTGACATTTGATCATAAAACATTTTCAAATTTGTTGTCACTAGTTATCAGGATTTGCTCTTATATCCTACTTCAGTCCCATAATCTATTAAAGATGACATTTATCATAATTGTAATGTAAATCTGTATCCACTGCCTCTATGATAACACAAATGGATCTGCAAGTCTATCTGACTCTTCCACGTCTTAAACTTTCAACATAATATTACAATGAATTATCAAGCAGATCTTACGTATCAACTTTTTGAGAAAATGCAAAGAAAAAAACGTATTACTAACTTACCCTTAAATGTATGCCATCAGAATCATCTGAGTCATCGACTATTGTTTTCATGTCCAGATTGTGTGAGAAACCACAGGTGACATGAAAGGCTGTTTTGCATTGTTTCACAGAACACTGAATACAAGCACCCACACGTTCCTTACACAGACAACAAACCAGTGCCCACCTTGAGGGCTGAGGAATAAAGAGTACATTTATTATAGTATTAAATTTATCCTCATTTTTACGAGCGAATACAGTCGTCCCTCACTATATCGCGGTTCACCTTTTGTGGCTTCACTATAATGCGGGTTTTTTAATATGTATACGTATTTCTGTATTGTGGATTTTTCCCTATATCGCGGGGTGTGCCATTATAAATAAAATATTTTAATTTCCATCCCCACACAAGATAGTACAGTTTCATAAAAATGTAGGTCTTTATTTTACTTTACAGGATAAGAGTTTTTCACAAGTTAAGTGCTTTTTGTTTTTTTCTCTTTTAACATAACAAATACAGTACTGTACAATATTGTAACCAAACCTACCTAGGCCATCCTATCTTAGCACAGCCTAACCTAATCTTACACATTTATGAGAGTGTATCATAATATGTTCGAGAAGCACAAAAAAAAATATTCATAAGTGCCAAATAACAGTGTGGGGAAGGGTAATACAGTAGAGGGACTATTGATAACAGTATGGGGGGGAGAGGTATATAAAGGTTTAAAATGTACGTAATAACAAAATAAATATAGTATCCCTACTTTGCAGATTTTCGCTTATGGCGGCAGTCCTGGAACCTAACAACTACGATAAACAAGGGAGTGCTGTACTCAAAATGACCACAAACAAGCTTATTGCATAAGCTTTTTATTATGGTCAGTGACTACTAAATGACCATTTCACACTGATGACAACTGGATTAGAGTAAGAAAAAAAAAAAGAGAAAAAAACAATTGCCTTGATTGCTTGAAATATATATCATTCAATTTCCTCTCATTGAGAGGATAGACTAAATGTATATTTCGAGTAGTACTGGTATCAAATCTGAAGTAAAGTTTAATATGGCACATAAATGTATGGATTATCAGAATATCAAACACTTACTGGAATGTTGGAGATTTTGGTTATTGGCTCCATTTTCTCTGGGCAGCCAATGCTAACCTCCGGGATCCATAGAGCACAACTAACATGTGTCCACTTTGTACCACTTCTGCAATGCAAAACAGCTTCAATAACATAAGGCCTCTGACAAAAGAATATGTGTCTTGCACCCAGGGCAAATAAGTCGGAAGTCACGCCAGGTGATCTTGAGTTAAGGCTGTTTTTAACTATTTTCCGACTTTGACTTAGATACCAAAATTTTTAATTTTCTCAGGTTAGACAAGATTAAAGTTTCATTTTGTGAAAAATAAAAAGAAATGAATTTGATACCAGAGTCCGAAAATAGTTAGAAACAGCTGCAGCTCAAAATCACCCAGCGCGACTTCTGACTCATTTGCCCTGGGCGCAAGATATATATGGCTTCTAAAAAAAATATTAAAAGAAAATTCTTTAAAATTTTTTTCAAAAAATAAAAAGAATGTAAGAAAAAAGAAAAAGAAAAAGAGAAAAATTTCAAAAATACTACATAAAATGTAAGAAAATGCAGAATGAGGAATTCCTTTCAAAACATATTTATAAAAAAATGATGAAAACATTTTGTCTGGGGCTCATATTTTGACATAAATGCCCATTATTCATGTTGAGTGTCCTGACAACAGCGAAGAAGTTCATATTTTATTTCTCTTATTTTCATTTTCAATTTCTGCCTGCGCAGATTCTAATTAGCTTAATTTTGCTACCTCCAGGAAATCATAAATCTCACGAGCAGAAAACAAAATGTCATGTGAATGAGTGACATGGGAGCCTGTTGATACACAGGGTTCACACTCCCTAGATGCCGTGAAATTCAAGGACTTTTTAAGGACTTTATGACTGTTTATAAGGACTTCATGAAGCCAAATATCTTCAAACGCCCGCAGATATTTACGTGTGTGTAATGATAATATTTGCTGAAGAGACTTAAACGTAGGCTTATACATGAACTATAGATGGTATCGCAGATCACATGCTGGATTTGATGCTGGGGGGAAACTCACTTTACACAGCACACAAGTACATATGATTAACAGGTTAGATGAGAATCAGTTTGTGTTTAGAGCCAAACCCATTCAAACCCATGTGTTGCAGCATTTGCACTGGGTATACAATTTAAATACATCTGTACTGTGACAATTTACCTATAAATTAAGGATGACCATAGTCTGACATGCACAGATCTATATGACAAAGCTATCTCTGGAAATAGCATCTGTCTAAATGTAACTCATCTTTCAGTTAATACATCAGGTAGAGAAAGGTTTTAGTAAAAATATTTAAAATGCAGCTGGCTTTTACACTTTATAATTCATTAAATCTCACTGCAACTGGATCTAGATCAATTTGTTACTTGCTCACATCAAAAACAAATATTTTTTTTTTGTCTTTCATATAATATGTATATTTTCGTGTAGATCTAGAACTACAAGTACGCAGCAAAAAGGTCGCATAATACTAATAAGTAGCTTTTGATCTAGATCTAGGTCTACATAAGAACATTACAAGATGACTTTATTACTTCTAAACATACTTGTAGATTTACTCAATCTATAGATCTATTTCTCTACTCTTACTACAATAGACCTACATCCCTGTAGATCTTCTCAACGGAATGGTAAGCCGAAGATCTTGACGAGATCTCAATCGGCCTATTGACTAGGTCTTAGATCACGTTCTCTTTCTGTTCGTATATCTATTCATGACGGGATTATGAAGTGATGACCTTTTATAGTTAACAAATGGTTGGACTTGATGTTGAGTCTAAATCTTTGAGTATGAAAACGCGATTTGAGATCCCAACACAAGTTTAGGTTGCCTGCTGCCCATTTGTATCTTAATTCCAGGCATGCACACACAACAATCATACTTTTGTTTTTGCTTTCTTCATTCCCATTGCATCGAAACGTCATCAGGCAGCAAGACGTTTCTAACCATCAAAAAGTTCATTTTTTCCGCTTAAGTCTGAAATTCGCTGACTAATAATTTTATCTAGTTCCCTGCGATATCTATCACAATTATGACTAAAACTGGTGCCGTCGAATCACACTAGACCTGCATAGGTTAGATCCGCAATGAATGAAACAATGAAAATCATCAATATCTGGGCACGTGATAGGAAATGAACTTACAGCAAATGTATAATATGGAGCAGCTATCGGGCTCATTTGGAAGACGGAAAAGTGGGGGGGAAAAAAGTCCTGTTCTCACAATCGGTCACTGAACAAAATTGACCCCCCGTGCAAAAATTTAAGGACTTTTCAAGGCCTCGAATTTTTTTCTCAAAATTTAAGCACTTTCAAGGACTTTTTTAAGGACCGTACGAACCCTGGATACATAATGCATTGACTAAAATGGTGTTGATATGCTCGACTTACTTTGTTGACTTCATGGCACCCCCTCGCTTGGGGCACAGAAGACACATTGGTTTGATACCCAGAGCACAGATACGGCACAGCCAGCTACCTTCTGGGATTGTTTGAATACCATAGCATGCCTGGAGACATAGAGATATCATGGAGGGGTGAACGTTTGCAGCTGTGTAAGTCATTGGAAATTCTTATCTCACAAGTGATCTTTTTCACTGTCATCAACCTTTCAGGAATGCACATTATATTGTCCAGGTATCAAAACGAGATATGCTGATACAGATCTAAATGAGATGAGACATGATGAAATCAGGCTCATGTCAAAATTTGAGCATACCAAGTTGTTGGTATCACTGTAAAGATTATTCATTTCCCTTTCTGTATGTGAAAACATTCTACCTTAAGTAGAAGTCGAGATATTAACAATTAAAGATGGTGGGGATGACCTACTGCCGCAGCTGAATTTAGTGAGAAAATTGCTGATCACTTTTGTTAATCCATATTAATCCTTGTTAGGCCATGGCCCTAAATTACAATTTTGGGCTTTTACTCAACTATTTCAGTGAATTTAACTCTGAAATGCATTTTTCTAATGATTTGAAAGGGTTCTGTGAAGAAAAAAAAATTGTGTTAAAAAATCGTTCTATTGAAAAACGTGATTTTTCTGATCGCCTCAGTTTGACCAGCGCCTGATTTCATCATGTAGCATCTCAAATGATCTTCACAAATAATAGCTTTCTGCCTGAACAGATTCCTTTTGTGGCAATGCAAATGCAATAAAATAAAATTGTTTTACTAGAAAATACACTTCAATAAGATAATAGCCATGCTTTTATTCAGTGGTCATTACTTTCTTAAATATTATAATATACAGTCTGCTAGAAAATTAGAAAATCAAAGCAAATCCTCACCTGATGTACACAAATATCACAGCCATCACAGAATACCATTTCATTTGTATCTTCACTCTCCAACTGAAAAAAGAGATGGCCATCACTTAAAACAAAGTTCAACAAAGAGTAATAAACTGAGATATCATCACTGAAATTGTCTGATCATCCATATTTAGACAATGTTACTTCTAATTTTCATTAGGGCTGCATGGACTATGATAATGAAGTGAAAATGTCGTGAAGTAGTTATTATTATTGCTTTACATGAGCACTTACATATAAGAGATACTAAGAATGAGGGGCATAAAAAAATAAATTTTGTTTTCATTTCAGTTCTTTCCTCTCTTTCTACGTCAAAAAAAGAAAAGTCAGTCAAAATTAATAATCATTTTGAACTATTGCTCTATTCCTGTCCTTGAAGCTCAAGCTTTAATCTTAACAATCTTACTGCCACTCAGCAATTACTGTGCACAAGTTTTCAATCACAGAGGTGATTTATGACTATTATTTCTTTGCTTCACAAACTAATGGTGTTCTGGGGTTAAAATATACTTGAGACAACATACCATCCTGCAAACATCACATGCCACATCCTCATCATACTCAATGCCTAAACCTTCCTCCGTCTTTTTCAGAGCATTGGTTTTCACATAACACTGGCAGAGAGGAAAAAACATCATAGTGTTTAACAATAATTTTAACAACCTTTGAACATATTCCAAAAAGTGGAAGCCAAAGTGGCTGAACATGTATCTGTTTGAGCATTATCCAATTCCCCGATTTTTCTCCCCACATCCTTTTTTTTTCTAAGCAGTAATAAAGAAATGCTCCAAACCGAAAAATGACAGCATATCTCCACTCACTGTTTACCTTATTTTTGAACATCTTTAAATCACACATCACATATTTTCAATTATGCAGGGTTGCCAACCCCACCATAGTCGAACCAGGGATTTCTCTTGAAAAAACCAGGGATTTTCGACCCAAAACTGGGATTTTACATACTAAGAAGAATCTGATGCTAAAACTTGTTTTGCAGTTTCCAGTCAAAGACTTTATGCACACAGCAGTTATTTACTTATATCTTCAAATTCACAGCATTTCTAAATAAAGTAAAATCCAGTAAATATGTACAGAAAAATGCAGTCACTATTTACAATTAATTCCTTGGTCTACTTGATAGTTTGATAAAAGTAAAGACCACAGAATAATTTGGTCTGGATCTATCATTATGGTATCAATATAAAATATGATAGTGAAAGTACGACGTGAAAACCAGAGTGGAATTTACGGTGAAATCCAGCACAATCAGGATAAATAATTATGGCAATCTACAATCTAGGATACGGCATAACATTAACCACTATCTTTGTTCCCTCCACGTTTCTGTACACCTCCCCCCCCTTCCCTACTGGAATACAATGTTTCTTCAAAATATATTGTTTTGATGTAATGCTAAGGTAAGTGGGGTTGGGTGAGAGATGAAGAATCTGTGTTAGTTCTCGTCTCTGTGTGACATTGAACTTGCCGCACATTGTAAGGTTCCATAGACAGCTGGTCGGCTTTCGTCCTTTGAAGTCGGGAACCTATTAGCCCGGTAGACGCTGGGCCGATTACATAGGCTAAGACTGCATAAAATTCCCCCTCCTCCCGTTTTTTTTTTTTTTACCATATGGAGTGAGAAAATCTAGAGAGGGGGCTGAGTAATAGTCTACCACAAGCTCAGTCAATGCTCATGGTACTAGACAGATAGATCTAGATTCTAATCGAAGACGAGACACTCGAAGCCACATTGACCATCACTAGCCACAAATGAGGTCACCGGCCGTAACATTACATAAACGCTCATTGTTCTGGCTTAAAAATCCCGTTGCGTGCATAATCTTCGCAAGAGTACTGCGAAACTCCGCTTGAATTTGATAACCGCGAACGCAACGGCCCGATCAAAAAACATAGATCTAGGCTAGGTTCCGGATGTCACACCCGCGACTAAGCAAAAAAAGTTTGTACTTTTGCTAATTCGGTGTTTTTCTTTGTTATTATTATTATAATCATTTAATTTATAAGAAACCTAGGATTTTAAGTACTTTTCCGGGTGCCCAGGATTTCGCTTGAAACCCAGAAAAATCCCGGTTTTTCCGGGAGGGTTGGCAACCCTGATTATGAAATGAAAGAAAAAGTGCTCCTCTAACATTATATCTGGAGCATGAACATAAATTTTCTTACCTAATACACATTTCAGACGAAAATGAAAGCCATTGTGCTGTGGAGGTTAGTAAATGAGTAAAACCCTGAAGAACTAACACTCACACCAATTTTGGACAATTTGCATAGCTGTGTAAAGGACTTTACGTTCATCTTATATAAGGTAACAGCATGGTAAGTAAATTCAATCTAATCTTTGTCTAACAGATTTCACCAAAATGCATTACTCACCTGATTCTCTAACTCTTCAATCATTCTTTCCAAGTTCCATTCATTTATCAGTTGCAAACCTGATCAGAGAAAAAATCTGATGAGAAAATTTCCCCGATGGCTTCCATTAATGAACATTTACAATTTGACTAACTAATAGATACAGTGACAAAATCAATATTGATGGTACTCAAAACAACTACAACATCAAAAAAGCTGTAAGAATCACTTTATCCCTGCAGTATTTTCATATTCATGAATGCTGATGGTATCCTATATCTCCACATAATATATTGTTCGACATTTTCAGCTTCACCAACATGTAATATAGTAAGATCAGTGACAAAAACAAACAAACAAGTTAATGCTCTATCAATCATTCAACCCATGTAGTATTTTCTGCTTCAAGAGTGCTCCTGATAACCTATTACATTTGCACAGTGCAGGCTCTATGTATAAAATCCAAAATTACCCATCTCTTCCCTATCCTCGTTAACCAATTGTAACCAAGTCACGTCCTGATCGTCTAAGTCATAGCGGACAATCTGGTCGGCCATTTCCTGCATTCCAGTGAGTTCATGCTGCCCAGACTGGTAAGTTTCATCATTTTTGTCATGCAGATATTTGCGAGGTGGCCTATAAAAAAACCCAAATGCATACATGAAGATTGAATTTACCAACTTCAGTCCCCAAGTAATCACATTAAAAAAAGAAAAGCTTTTCCAACATAAAAATGCCCTGAACATTTAAAAATCCATAATCATTTCTGCAGCACTAAGAATCCTTTTCTTTCTCTCCTCTTTTTTTTATCCCAATTTACATCCAATTTTTTTTCCTCAGTCAGCATATTTTGCCTAAAACAATGTCACATTTTTATTTACTATACAGATTCCCCTAATCAGGAGATTGAATTTTTATTATTTATCTCTTGCTACTATTTAACTCATTCTCTCCGTAAAGCCGAATATACGGCTCGCCAATTTTCGCCTATGGATGTAAAGCCGTATTTTTGGCTTGCAAAACCCATGAACTATTCCAGTCCATTTCTATCCATGTTTTATAGTTATAGCCTTGATCTGACATGAGTGTCTACACTGCATGTAAACAAAAGACTCTTGTTTCGGTTTCAAAAGTTCACGAAATGCAGCACAGTTGTTTTGAAGTGATTTGGACCTAGTTTTTTGTCAAGTTCGTTCATCTGAAATCAGATTAGTGCCATGGCTGGCAGAGAAGTGCCCTGAACAGTGTCAAGGCATCAAAGCTGACTTGAAATGGAAGAGAAAGACTTTCCTAATGGTGATCTAGATCTATAAAGCGATAGTTCTCGATCGGGTGAAGATCTAGATCTAGATGAGAGTGAGTGATGAGAAAAGTGGGCGTGGCAAGAGGGCAACCAGGACCTAGTAAAGCTATCTAGATCTAGACCTAATGCTCATAACTTGGAGGGAAGAAGAGACATCAGGGAAATGAAGATAAAGAGGAGTGGGCTGTTGTAGAAGAGCCAACTAGAACTAGATCTAGATCTAGGATTCCGTTCAACCACCTATATGGAGGAACCCGAATTTTTACCTTCAGCATGTGAACAGCCTCAAACCTGTGGTCAAATACATTGGATTATAACCTCTCATGAACTTGAAATGCTGTCGACAGATTCACTAATGGATTACCTTTATTTAGATGTACACTTTGGATAATACAAGGTGGTCTTCTACCTTGGGTGGCTGAAAATAAATTTTGTTGAACTTACCTGAATTTTCATGTTTTCCCTTTGTTTTTCTTCCCCCTAACCATACTAACATGTTTTCAGTGTTATTTGGATATTTATTTGTGTTCTCCATTCAATTCCCTTTCATTTGATATATAATAATGCAGACCTGCCACTTTGCCAACCCCAAAAATCAGTATCTTAACTCTCAAAAATCTGAATTTGGCTGAAAAAATCGGAATCATACAAAACAATGAGGCAATATTACAGCTAATCACGTTTACGTTTAAAATCTAATCTAGATTTACAGATTTATATCCCGTGTAGATCTAATTCTTAAATTTGTTCTTCAATAATATTAATACCCTATTATTTCTGAATAATAACAAAATAAATAAAAAGACTAGACCTCCACCTAACTGTCTACTGTAATGCCAAACCAACCCACCCTAAGGAAAAAAATACGTCAAACATCCAGACTTTAGATCTAGATCTAAACAAAGGAGCCGTCGGCGGTTGTACAAAGCACGCAAGTTGGGCTTGCCGCGAGAACCGAACGCCTGCCTATTCCCGATGTTGATCTAGTTGGAACTAGATATTATAAATTTAGCCTTTAAACGGACGAGGCAGTAACTAGATCTAATGAGAGTCGCTGAGACGGTTGCGACTGCAAGACAGGGAACCGAAACCCAAGTTCATAAGGCACTTGAAAGCAGACATGAGGTAAAATTAAAATATCATCCGGCACTTCCCGCAAAACGAAATTGAGACAGTTCAAAACAGGCACGGCTTGGCCAATGTTGGCGAAACAAAAAAAAAAAAATCGAAATACAATGCAGACAATCGGAAAAATCGGAAGGACAGAAATTTGTGGGGGAAAATCGGAATATTCCGATAAAATCGGAATAAATGGGCGGTCTGATAATACAGGGTTCCAATCAAAAATAGAAACACAATAGGTGAAAATGTGATGCACGGTTTCCTAATTTTGTGACGCATGAAAAATAATTCCGTCCACAAGCGAAAAGAATTCCAGAGGGAATGAGTCAAGTCAGCCTTGCAAATATTGGTCAACTTACAATTTAAAATCTCCTCCATTCTTGGACTTTTTCTTGATTTCCCTGATGGAAAAAAATAAATAATACAAAAACAGAGCTATTATATGATGTTTCTATCAACCACAAAATAACTGATGAACAATTTGGAAAATAACATTATCAAAACAACATCAATAACAACAAAGAACAATTACACAGCGATGTCAAACTATTTTCACCAAAAAAGTCCGAAAATTTTGCCCTTTCTCGTGTCTGTTGGTCAGTGTCCGACTACATAAGACAGTTAAGAGAAAAAAATACTAACTAAAAAAGTTGTCCTTTATGTTCAGAAAAGTTCCAAGTTTCATCAGAACTTGGGGTACAATCCCTACCAGTGCTGTCATCATAATCATCAAATGCATCTACCGCCATCACAATCATTGAGTGTAACTATTTTCTTGATCTAGATTGCGAACAGCTGCCCGATTACATATGACCATTTGCCAAAACGTGGGGAAAATTCTGTATCACTAATTGAAACCTCTGGCAAAGTATTAATTTTCATCA
>JBCEWB010155069.1:0-10591 GCA_039654565.1 Peronia peronii
AAAGGTCAAGAAACTCTTAGTTTGGATAGAAAACGATATGGGGACCACATATAGGCCCCCAAGAACCCGGAAGTGGCTCTATTGGAGCCCTTATATTATGGGGGGTAGGGAACAAAATTCGAAAAAAAATTATGCCCAGAAAGCCAGGAAGAGGCAATAAAAGACACAGGAGTCATGACAAGAGGACTAGTATGTAAAAAAAGTTTTTTTTGTCAGTATTTTGCTATCTACTTTTTTGTTTCCGAACTGATTCTAACCTAATTTGGCACACATCATGTTCACAACAAAACTCAGAAACGTACGTATGGGCGTCCCATTCTGTTGGTAAGTTTCAGAGAAAAATGAGTTTTTACTATGGGAAAATGACGAAATTTGAAATTTCATTACATGGCATTTTCAAAAATTTCTAGAAACTTTTCTTTTGCATACAATAGGTAACTTTTTAGATATTATTTCAAATAAGATGTTCACAAAGTTTTATCCAGTTTTGTTAAAATTTAACGGACTAGATAGATTTTGAAGTTAGCCATTTTAGAGATGCAAAATCCAAGATGGCGGCATTGCTATGGCAACTATTTGAAAAAGTCAAATTTTTTTCACTGTCTTCCTCTAATTTGAATATGCCGAATTCGATGGACAAGGTTAAAATAGCCTATCTTTAATAATTAAAAAAATCACCTTCAGGACCCGCCCTCCCCTCTTAAAGCCCTGCCTTTTCTATGTTTAAAAATGGTATCAAAAAGTGGATATGTCCATTCTAACGTAGGCCTAGCCTACTGTCAACCAGGATTTGGCTCCATCTGGCTACCACATGCAGTCGTAGATCATCGCTGTATGATTATATATAGGCAAAAAGTGCATTAGCCACTTGATTATGACCTCTTCTAGCAATATCATGATCCCTAGTGCCAGGAATGGACATTGGATGATCACTATGAGACAAAAAAAACTGGTGATCATGCAGGTTATCAGTGTTTGCGTTCTAAAATGAATTTCCACGTCCTATAAATAGTGAAATTTTCCTTTCTTTCTGGCGCTTCAGAGCTCAGTTGTGGACTATATGCCATAGTAAAGGTCAAGACACTCTTGATTTGGACAAAAAAAGATATGGGGGCCACATATAGGCCCTCAAGGAACCGGAAGTGACTCTATGGGAGCCCTTATAATGATGGGGGGTAGGGAGCAAAATTCGAGAAAAGATACGTCCAGAAAGCCAAAAAACGGCAATAAGAGACACAGAAGTCATGGAGAGAGGACTACTATGTAAAAAAGTGCTGTTCCGAGGCTGAAAGACGAATAAAAAATTCTCCATGTCCATTTTCCCATGAAAAAAAACTTCAAAAAAGACGTTTTTCTCAAAACCCGGTTTTTTGACATTTTTTTGTTTCGAAACCGATTCTAACCAAATTTGGTATACATCATTTTCACAACAAGACTAAAAAACATACGTATGTGCAACCCATTCAGTTGGTAACTTTTAGAGAAAAATGGGTTTTTAGTATGAAAAAAAACAGCGAAATTTGATTTTTTGTCACATGGCATTTTCAAAAATTTTTTTTTTATTTTCTATTTCATAGGGAGGGCTGAAAATATGTAATTTTTTAGATATTATGTCAAACAATATGTTCAACAAGTTTCATCAGGTTTTGTTAAAATTTGGCGGACTAGATAGAGTTTGAAGTTAGCCATTTCAGAGATGCCAAAATCCAAGATGGCGGCATTGCCATGGCAACCGTATAAAAAAGTCAATTTTTTCCCACTGTTTTCCTCTAATTTGAACATGCCGAATTCGATGGACAAGGTTAAAATAGTCTATCTTTAATAATAAAAAGAATCACCTCCGGGATTCCCCCCCCCCCCCTTAACAATCTCATTACAGTAAAACATAGAGGATAAGAAATAGAATAATTCATGCTTCCCACTCTTGTGTTAGAGTAAGGATATTCTAGAAATTCAAAAAAAAAATAACAAGACCCATGTACCCAAACCCGTGTAAACACTATAAACATGAATTTAACATCAAACCCATTCCTACAGTATAAATACATGTACAATACATGCTGTTGAAGCATTCTTGACATTTTCCATCACTGAATGATATGCTCTAAAACTCCTTGTCGGATCAGATGCTCACACTCAGATCTCATCAAATAATGCTGTGGATAAAAAATCTAAATTATGAGGCTGTCTCATAACAGGCATTAAGATGTAAATTAATAATGTCACATCAAATAAATGTTAATATAAAGTTATCTAAAAGCACTAAATGTAAGGTGTAGTTTTTGAATTCTCTAGTACCACACTAATTTATAACTGCAAGCTGTCGACAATCAAATAAACTACAAGGCGATACTAAAGTATGTTGACTAAGTATCTTTTCTCTGAAAATGCTTTTTTAGGAAATACTACTTACGTTTACTAACCTTCCTTTCATTTGCGGAAATACTACTTACAGTTGCTACCCTTCCTTTCACATACAGTCGACTACACCTGAGTCGAACCCTCATGAGTTGACTTTCAAATGAGTCAATCTTTTTTCTTGGAACAGGTCCTGGCACTTCTTTACTTTACTAAAAATCATACTGATGAATCGACGTCGACTCATCCGTATTCACTAATGAGTCAATCTTTTTCTCCTGTCCCCATCCTTATAAGATCAAAGGAAAAAGCAAAGCTTGAGTCGATGTAACTAATCTCAGCTTGCACAGCACTTCATCTCAACACATTTATGCTCCTCCCATCATGCGACAGCACGACTATAGGTTAACTTGAACTGTCAAACTGATTCACTAAACAGAACTAAACCCTCCTCAGACTGTGATCAGAGGCCGACCGGCCATTGTCTCCTCCTCATTTTCACACCTCATCCACGATCTTCCCCGTTTAGCGCGCATGTTTCGTACTCACACCGCACACCCTTCCCCGCTGCAAAAGTGTCATGCAAATTCACATAAGGGGTAGGAAATGTAGTGTCGGCGAGCGTCTTTGATGTGGGGAATTCTCCAGCCGCACCACAGTTCAAACGTGGACGTTACCCGAGAAAATGCCAGGGAGTCAGCCGTTGTTCTTCTCATTGCAGAGAACTTGCTCGTCGGACTATAGGATGGCAAGTGATTGTCACACAAAAAAAATAATCTCCCCCCCCCCCTCTTATTTTAATTCGTGATTTAGCCGATTAGACCTAGACACTTTTTCACTAAGCTGTTGCCGTCAAAATGAGAACAGTGAGGTACTGCACCCTCCCCATCCCGCCCTCAGATAGATTCATCGCATGTAATGTTTATCATCTTGAAAAAAGCCTAGTATAGGGGTAATACATGTAGGCCTACAATGTTTCATAACATGAAGAGGTGGGAGAAGTGTTGGAGGGTGATGAAGCTGCGTGCGGCGATCGTGTTGAGTTGAAAATGAATGTTCAAGAGCATCGACTCATCTGTATTCCACTGTATATATAACAAACCGAATGCAGTTATGTAGAATGGACCGAAGACAGCAGCTTGTCTTTTTATACTATGGAAAGTTAGTTATATGTGAATATATAACAGGTGTGCAAATAGTTGAATTATTATTAAAAAAAGTATTTTGTCACGCCATGCTCATATTGAAATGAATCTGCACATTTTCATCTTTAGTTTGACCAAACAAGTAAAAGTATTACACTTCAAACCAATGAAAACAGTGGCATGATAGTGTGCATTTGGAACAGATTTCAAATGTCTCAGACAAACAAAAAACAAACAAAAAATGAAGCTGATTAAATTTTGTATGGCAAAAACTCAACTGGATCAGACAGGAATGAAATTGTCTGTGCCTTACTTCAATTCTTCCAGGTCTGATTTTTGAATGATCATGATAATTACAAGGGATGCCAAACTTTTCTCACAAAACGTCAGACACAGGCATAAAGACTTAGACAATTACATAACAATAAAATAGCTGAATTTATCTCATTTCTGGAATTATTTAACAAAGTTTTCATTTGGGTATTGGAAGTTTGGAGCAGAGAGCAGCATTTCATTTCACCTACTTTTCATCTGATTTTTAACATCTAAGGATCCTTTAACGTGCTGAACGTAAAACAGGACATCCAAACTATATTCTGACTTATCCGAAACAGTAAGATGTTAGGCTTTCTACACAAGTGTCCACAGAGAGACAGATACAGTGGAGTCCACTTAAGATAAACTCGCTTAAGATAAAATCTCGTTTAAAATAAACTTTCCTCGTGGTCCCGATTTTTTCCTTCTTTCCCATTACCAGTGAACGACTGGTTAAAACAAACGCCGACAACGCAACCTCCGCTTAAAATAAACCCTTCGTGTCAGCCCACAACCAGTACACTGCCTGCCGCCTTGATGATGTAAAAGGGTGATGTGTGCCAAAAGGGGTTGGGTAGGGGGAGGAGAGTGTAGGTTGGGAAGGGCGATGCTTTGTCTACCTTGTATTACTATCTAGAACAACAGTCTCTGCATGTGAGGCCACTTGATGATTGGCATAGCCTCCCTTTTCACCCCCTCTTATGCGCGCATCAGCACACGGTGCCACCTCTCCCTTCCCAGTCCCAAACAAGCAGTATATCTACTGTACAAACAAGTGTAGTGTCGCTCTTTTTTTTTCCTATGTTTCATCAGTGGCCACCGAACCAATCTCAATGTAAAAATATTATTTAATCCATTCCAAAATGAAAATGAGTTTTGCTATTGAAGTCCACGCAGACAGTTTATAAGAGCTGGGGAGGCTACTGTGTACATTATCCACCTCTTATTCTTATGTAAGAGTTTTTTTCTCTTGAAAATGGTTAAGATAAACCTTGCTTAAAATAAACTTGTGGACTCGGTCTCGAGAGGTTTATCTTAAGCGGACTCCACTGTACTTAATCCCTTGGCCATAACCCCCCATCATCAATGCCACTCGCTGTCTTGAACAAGACGGGCATCAGCATCCTTGCTCGCTGAATGTAGTGCCGCAAGCTGCATGCCTACAGAACATGCCTCCAATCTTCAAATATCGGCTGAATACTAGTTTGGCTTTCATATGGAACAGGCACAAAATTCTATTTTACTTCTGGCTTCACTGTTGTCATGTGGGACTTCCATTACAAAAAAAAAAATTATTATAAAACTGCAGTTGGCTTACTGACTCCACAAAAGTCGGCAAAATTAGAGAAGTTGGCAATGACCAGAGTTGGAAATCCTACTAAAGATGGAAGTTCGACATCCTTGAATTTTGGTCTGAATCTGCGACTCAATCATCTCTTCTTTTTTCACAGAATGTTTTGTATGAGATAATCTTACTCTTATATTCTATTTTAGTCAGACATTGCAAGCAAATTTATACAAAATTCAAAGTATCCTTTCTCTAAGTTCATTAGTTATACTTGTCAACATTTTTTAAAAAACAAACATGAGAAGTTTTTGGCAACATTTCTCTTACCTGACTGTTTTTCTTAAGCAAAATTATATTTCCATCTTGTGTTTCGAATTCTCCATGATCTAGTGCACAGCGTACCTGTCAACATCAAAAAATAATGCTCAGGTGTGATGAACATTGCAGTGTCATAAAATATGGCATTTAGAACAAGAAATGAACTCCACCAACTGTCAGCTGGAAGACTCACTTGTATGTTTAACAAATGCTAGATAGCTATAATGATCTTCGTGAGCTACAATCTTTGTGATGAGATAACCAAAGCACTGACCGAACAGTGTCAAAAGTAAATATGTTGGGGGTTTTTTTTCGATAGGGAAAACACTGTCTGCTGTCAGTGCTGAAGATGGAAGGGCAAGTCATATGGACAACATTAGCACATAAAATTCATGGTGTACTTACTAAGACATAGAGACTTTTGGGAGGTTTCATATCTTGTGTCAGATCTAAGCCACCACTCTCTCCTATGGATCTCATGTAGTTTGCAAGCAGCCTGTTGTACTGACTGAACCATTGAACCTGCAACAGAGCACACAGGACACGTCAATAATGTTAATCTGTCCATTAATGATAAAACCAAGGAGTATGAATGTGGTACTCGAAAAAGAATGACAGCCATTTTTTTAATAAAGGATGAGACTGCAGTATTATTTAATACATAGTTAATGTGTGAGACTCTCACAAAAATGTGATCTACATCTACTATTACCCAGCATCAACTTTGTTTTGTTTGTTGCCCGCACTGATGTCCCTGTTATGCTGCGCCATCTCTGTCTGTCTTGTTTCAGATGGAATATTTCACCGTTTTAAAGATATGATCATATGAACATATTTTGTATACATTTCTAAACAGCTTCCCTTCACCCACCATTCATAAAAATGTGCTTGTTTCTATGAACTTTAGATATTAAAGAAATATATGTGAGATACATCTGTTGTAGAACCAAATAGTAAGGACAAAATAGTCTAAGAAAAAGAGAATGTAAAGATGCTCTATTCCTATCAAGCCATCAGTAACACAAATCTGCTCCATAAAAAAAAATGTCAATACCTTCAATAAAATTAAAACAAATGCAAAATAAAACTAGCAACAATACTGAAATCTGCCACAAAATATTACCTCTTGTTCACACATGTTATATTTCACATCCGCTGGCAACACGCTACCAAACTCCCATCGCATTTTTCGAATCTGTTCCAATCTGCTGAACCTGTCGAAAAATAAAGAGTGATTGTCAACTATTTAACTAAGGGCATAGTAGTGTCTGTTCCTGTTCAACAGCAAATGTTTATCTTGAAATAATATTGTGCAAAAATATATAGGGAAATAGATTTCCTTGCTTTAATTAATACCACTACCAAGGTCCATTTTTGCGACTGTTCTCTATATATCAACAGTGTATCAAAGCATTTATACATACTGTATGTCCTTTAAAGCAGTGTTTACTATATCTATGTCAAATTTTAAGATTAGACAAGGTAAACTTTATTCATTCTGCACACAAACCTGTGTTCTCAATGGAAGGTTGTTTTGCCCAGCCTTATTATTTCACTTTGCCAGACAGGAGCGATACTGAACAAGCAAAGTAAAGAACAAAATAAATCATCTTTGTATTCTTAGCTTGAAATTTACATCATGAAAAATTTTCTTTTTTGAAATTCTGGTGCAAGGAAAATTTTTTCCTAATGAAATGATTTCATCAATTTTTTTTTTAACTGATCAATCTTTCAAATGACAAAAGGTAAAAAAAGTCTTTTTTTCTTCTTCTTTACAATGCTTGTTCAGCATCTCTTGTGTCTGGCAAAGGGAAATAATAGGACTGATCAAAATGATCTCCCATTGATGGAATCACCAGAGCCATCACTAGAGAGTCACACCAGCAAACAAATACAAAACAATAAACCAATAAGTTGATTTCTACATCAAGACATATAAAGGTCAATTACAGGAAAATACACATAATAGCAGAAACGGATTTCTACTTGGTATGTCTAGTATTTTTCAACACAAGACAAGTCTTCAAAGGCAGCAAATTGTTCTCAACAATTTCAAGATTACTAAAAAGAAGGATGTCATAATGGGAGGCAAATTACAACCACCTATTTTTCACATAATAATATTTTAGAGGAGTGGTCAATGGCAGAAGGATGGCATCTCTGTTTACATGTAACCATCAGTAGTAACTGTATTCTATCACATCATCAGACCAACAGAACACAAAGGAGCTGAAGCTTCAAATCTGCACGCAGGCAGCTCAAGCAACTCCTAGTGTTCTCTGACAGGGATGAAGCTATGCATGTTGACAAACCTTTTTCTTCTTGTTGCAATACTGATAACATCTCCAAACATGGGCTATCTTTTAATGTGCTAGGAATAATAGAAACCCTCACAATGATGATAACAAAAAAAATATTGAACAATGTACGATAATTTGATCGCATTTTGTTTCATGGGACAAAACATGGCTAGGAAGTAAATCAGACTTACAAATATGCTAACAAACAACGTTTGTTTCTTTGGATTCCAGAATGTCTAACCTGGATGGCAGAAAACAGGTCTGTCTGTCCTTCAGCTGCATAATGCCTTAAAAATAAACAACCAGTGATTTCAGAAAAAAGAAACATGAAGAACAAGAGCTGTAGATGACAAAAAAAAAAAAAAGCAAAATTTCTTCTAAAACAAGCATTGTATTACTATGGTGTGTGCGATACTGATATGGAAAAGAAATAAATATTCTAATGTTTAAAACACAGTTGAGTCTGCTTCATTTGAATTTTCTGGGACCACCCTAATGGCTTCGAGTAAAGAGGGTTCGACTTCCAGTTCTAACAAGGGAGGCAATTATCGAATGACTAATGAAGCATTATTTTAACTATTTTATTACGGGAGAGTTTCCCTTTATAAAAAATTTGTGCTTTTGCTTCTGAATTTCCCTTTTATCTAAAATTCAAGCCTACTTGTTTAACTGGACTGTTAGCCCTAATAAGGGTTGTCTTGAAAGCGAAAGTAAAGTAAAGAATAGTATAGGCAGAACGGCATTATAGGTTTAGTCCTGGAAAAGACTATAGTTTTAATCCTGAAAAGAACTGTTGATGAGTAGGTTTTAGTCCTGAAAAGAACTGTAGTCTTAATGAAGTTGTGGTCCTGAAAGGGCTGTTGAGTAAGTTTTAGCCCTGAAAAGAGCCATTAATAAAGTTCTAACTCCGAAAACGGTTAGAGGAAGCCTTCACATAATCTGTGAGGGTGTCTATAAAGCGAGTCAACCACAAGCGAAAAAAACGAGCACCATGTAGAATCTCGCCTCTCCCGTCATGGTGCTAGTTGTGGAACCAAGACAGTGATCATAGCATAACGCCCTATTACAGTGTTACCTACAAACTTCGGAATACATGTACATGTGTAGCATGTAATACATGTACACCTGTACTGTAAGCTCTGCCGAGATGCTTGATTATTACAAGGCCTACTTACGCTGTGTGCAATGTGGGACACACTCAACTCAATAGATGTAAATTTATTGTTTACTTCCTCTCTCCCCACCCATAGTGCTGTCTCCTTTGTTTTCAAATCACCAGCATCCACATTGTTGGAAATCACGTGGAGAGGACAATAGCCAATTTTTACCTTTGCGGCAATGCTGATGGTTCAAGTTAAAGGAAACTCACAGTGATGGCTTCTAGTTATGCAAGAAGCATTTAATAGGCACAAAGAGGAAAAAAAAACTTTCGTTCTGTTTTTACTTGAATGATCAAAAATTCGAATAATCAGAGTTTGATTTCAGTGGACTTGAGTGGAACTATCATAAAATTACTCAACACGTGATTTATATTTTTGCGCTGTGAAATTATATAAGAATACTCAAGTTACAAAACCATCCACAGGAGGTGCATATTGAAAGGTTATGGGTCTGCTCCTCAGCAAAACTTACATTGTAGCTTAGAATCGTATCAGAGAATGGGAAAATTAGAACCTGCCTGCATTTTGTTCAGTAACTCAATGATTCCCTGGCTTCTTGGGAATCTAGCCAACATCTAGCCTTCTCAGAAAAGGGTGAATATCTTTCAGAGGTTCTGTGTGTAGATGCACTTAAAAAATTAAAAGAGCCCTGGTCAATTAAAAAACCGGATGATGAATAGGCAGAGATGTTGCCATCCTGGCAAAATGTCTATCCACAAAACTTCTCACCAAACTGAGGATGCATTAAAAGTTGAGATAATCTACTTTTTTAAAATTGAAAAGCCATATATAATAAAAAGCCTTTCACAAACAAAATGGAATGCTCAATATATGACGCCCATAAGAAGATACTTACGCTTTATCCTTGTTTTGATCAAAGAGAGTCTGCATTTCCTCTAATACTTGCCGTACTTTGTCTTCCTGTTTTTAAAAGAAAGAAAAACAAAAAATATGCCATGTTATCTTATTTCGAAAGCATGCAAAAAATACATCATTATTTTTTGGGACAACCAACTTAACTCTAGAACTGCGACCCAGCCTAAGGACTACAACGCCCTTCGACGCGCCTTGCCGGGCTTGCCAATCTGGATCTCAGCGCTAGTGCTTAGCCTCGGGGTGTTTGTTCTGACTATAGAGACTCCACCTTGGCTTTGGAGTGACACAGTGCAGGCCCAGATTGACCATCTTGCTGACCAATGTCTTTCTTTAATTCCTCCCCTAACTCCACTCTTTCTTCACATGTAATTAATATTTGCAATGAGCCAATGGCAGAAGGGATTGTATTTACAAAGACATGTCATTTGGGTGCCAATTTTATCACCCCTCGTCCCACAGATCATTCCCATGACAGATTTGCTCATAACCTGATGCAACTGCTTGGACGAAACCACTTCACATTGGGGTGTATTTATGTTTACGTTATAGAATCTCGGTGTAAACTGCAAGCTATCATCTCTGTGACCACGTGGACTTAGATTATTCTTATCAAATCAGACCGGCTGACGTTGACGTGACTACAAAGAAATATATACAAGTGATCCAATGATGGCACAGAGTGAGCGCACAAGAGAGCTATCTGATATATAAACTAATAGATAATAGGCTACTTTAGCTTTCATCCATAGCAATGATAGCTCACTTGTATTCTCAACAGCTTGATCGCTGGTCAATGCGAAACTTGTTGAGTGGGTCAAGTGGTCAGGGGAG
>JBCEWB010155091.1:0-10591 GCA_039654565.1 Peronia peronii
GGGGGTGGATGAAGGGGCAAAAAAGCAGAGAGGTTAGAGAGAAGAGATGAAGATGTTACATTTTTAGACTGTAGGCAGGTCACCTTTTTGACTAGCATAACCATTTCATTATTTGCAAACCCACAGGGTGGCATCCAGGATAGTATTTCTAGTGTAAGGGGAGGCTGAGGCTTAACTGATTGGTCAGTTTTTAATCACTGGACTTTTGCCAGTCTTTCTTAGTTTTAAACACAGGTTAACTGCACGTGAGTCATTCATGTATGATCACCAATCCATCAACTATCAAACCCCTACAGTATCATTCAATGGTCATGCTATCATGAGGAAAATCACACCATGTTTTGTGCTTTTTTTATTGAAATTCAAATTTTGAAGGAATGGGGAAGAAGTGTTAATTGTCAAATGCACATGCACACACAGTCAGTGATCATCATCAAAGCAGCAAGTCAGGGGTCCAATGAGTTACATCCGTTTTTGATCCCATGAAACAGCCTGTCTGTCTATGAACCTGTATTTGTTTTTTGTTATTTTTTTTTTTTTTATCTCCCATTGACCACTGAAATATGTCTCAGCCTTTTTGTAATTTATCATTACTTTTAGCTTGCTGGATGTACTTTCAGGTGTCAGGGTTGTCAGTGAAAAATCAGACGTTCGCAGAAGCAGTGACACAGCCTGGAATCACTTTTGTTGCTGCCAAGTTTGATGGTATTCTGGGACTTGCCTATGATACAATATCTGTAGATCATGTTGTTCCCCCTTTTTATAACATGGTTAGCCAGAAACTTGTCAATGCTCCTGTATTCTCCTTTTATTTGGACAGGTAAGTAATGTTTTCCATTTTCCAACAAAAATTGAGAGATATAGAAATATGGGTAGGGGGAGGGAGGGCAGGTAGCTCATCATTTTCATCTTTTGAAAATGGAACCATTGTAGTTTAAGATGCTGCTAAATAGAAAAATTTTTCACATAACGTGTGAACTTTGGCTTTAGTGGAAAATTTTTGGCAAGATTTGATTTATATTATTTAAATCAATCATCTAAAGGAACAAACATTGCAGAGATAGCTTTTAGTTTTCTACAAAGTTGTGAGTTTGTAACACTGTTTACTACTGTGTTACTTCTAGATTTCTTTCCAGGATTTCTGTCTTAGAATGCTTGTAGAATTAATTTTTTTTTCACAGGAATCCAAATGCAACAGAAGGAGGTGAAATAGTTTTTGGTGGAAGTGATCCAAAGCTGTATGATGGACCTTTTACCTATGTCCCGGTGACTCGCAAAGGATATTGGCAATTTAAAATGGATGGGTAAAACTGAACATTTCTATATACACTAACAAAATTGTTGACACCATATTAAAGCTGTCAACTCATTCAAGAGTATTTATGTAGAAAAAATATTTGGAACAGTTGCAATACTTGAGAATCAAATAGTTTATCACAAATGTATACATTCATAACCTTTTTTGTCTATGATAACTTGTGGCTAGAAAGCCTGTGAGTTTCCAACATTTTGGTCCATACCGTTGGGCTGGTTGCCCCGTTATGCCATTGGCATTTTGTTTCTTTAATTTCCAGGATGTGTAGTTGTGTTTTTAATTTTTTGTTTTTTGTTTTTTTTTTAAATTTTTCAAACAGGGTGGACTGAAATATGGCTGTATAGATTTAAATGGCATCTTCATCTCTTTTTAAGGGAAGGAAATTACTTGGGTTTGACAACCAGACAGGATCTTTGCTTTCACTTTTTACACTAGAGATAATGCAGCAATCATATCTATTTATATAGCCGAGTCCATTCAAACCGAACCCTGATTAAACGAATTTCTGATAAATCAAATAAAAATGAAACAATAGATTTTTTTTTTTCCTCTTTGTGCCTATTAAATGCCTCTCGCATAACTCGAAACCATCACTGTGCATTTCCTTTAAATCGCAGATGTGCCAATTTTCCGTACAATTACGGAATTCCGTAAAACAAAAAAACGTCCATAAAGTCTCAGTAAAATACCTGTCCATCATTTACAGAATGGAATCGCCCAAGCGGACGACAGAATGCGAATAAATTATTTTATGGAAGAACGCGAACTCTTTTGTGGGAACCAAAGGACGCGTATAATGATAGGACTGCTCAGGCGCACTCAAACAATAACATCCATTCGGCGTGCCTGCTTTAGGTTTCGCTGACTTACGCTTACTGGAGGGACCTTCAGTTCGACTTGGCTGACGATACGTAAACATTTGATTGATTTAGTGATGATTTCATATTATACCAGATTGTTACCAAAAGCAAGACATGGATGGGCACGTTATTGATTATGTTGAACATGGTGAATGAGTGAACATCAAAGAAATAAGACAAATCTGAATGGTTTGATGAGAAATATGACCGTGAATTCATCATTCGAAAATGGAAGGAGATCACTTACTGGGTCATCTCTAAGGTCAGAGTCCATTACTGATCCAATAAGAAAAAATCTCTTATTAGCCACTCTAAGAAAATTGATCACGGCAAAGTCAGAAAGGCTTACTTAAAAGATGTCTCAATCTAAAATCTTTTCCAACTTCTCTAGCTGCCACAAGGAGCATGGAAACCTGCATTGAAAAAATGCCCCAGTACATGTATTTAGATGGAAGGTATTGTTCAAATGTAAACAAGATGGTTGAAAATGTGGTATTTCTAGCCTTATTTTTTTAGCTTTTCCCAAGGAGGACCGCCCTAGTTAGGCTCCCGCCTGCGACGGTCACACACAAAAAGCTCAGTAAAAAAAAAAAATTGGCTCGGTTGGCACCTCTTAAATCAAACCGGTCAGCACCGTCACAAAGGTAAAAATTGACTATTGTCATTTCCACATGGTTTCCACCAACTCAGATGCTGGCGGTTTCCGGGGTCTCCGGGTTAAAACTTCCTCAACTGCCCTTTTTAGGATTAAAGCATTAGCAGTCCTTTTCAGGGCTAAAACCGTCTTATCAACAGTTCTTTTCAGAACTAACTTTCAAAACTAACACCATTCTACCTCTGCCGTTCTTTACATTATTTTTGCTTTCAACACAGCCCTTATTAGGGTCTAGCAATCCAATTATACAAGAGGGCTTGAATTTAAGAGAAACGCAAAGTTCGGGAGCCATGGCACGATTTCTGTATAAAGGGAAATAATCCTGTAATAAAATAATTAAAATAGTGTCTCATTAGTCATTTGAGAATTGTGCACCCCCCATTAAAACTGAAAGATGAACTCTCTTTAATTGAACCCATTAGGTCAGTCCCAGCAAATTCAATTTAAGCGGACTCTAGTGTATTTGTATTATAGCTTTTGAATGTTTGTTATATTGTCTCCTTGCAGTTTGGCTGTTGGATCCACAAAGTATTGTGCAGGTGGCTGCAGTGCAATTGCAGATACAGGAACCTCTCTTTTGGCAGGCCCCTCCTCTGAGATAGAAAAGCTCAATGCTCAGATTGGTGCAACTAAATTCATTCAAGGGGAGGTCAGTATTTTAGAGAATTTACATCTAGTTTAAAATGTTTTACAGTTCTAAAGTTGTTACAGTCTGAACCTAGTTTCATTAGAGTGTAGATTTCTAATAAGCCATTTTTTTCAGCCAGCTAGGTTACTTCCCTTTGCCAACTACAAGAGGTGTGGGTCAAGCATTGCAAAGGAGGAAAAAATCACCTTTTCTCTTGTTATTTGAAACATATAGTGCAGAAAATTATGAAAAAATTATCACAATAGGAAAAAAACATTTTCATTACATTGTGAATTTTTCAGAATTTTCTGTCTCTTATACTTTACATGACAAGCGAAAAAGTGATTTTTTCCTTCTTTACAATGCTTGTGTTATACTGCTTGTACTTGGCAAAGCGAAGTTATTTCGCTGATGGTCAGAATGGCTCATTATAGAGATCTGTTTTGATTTTTTGGTTTTGTTTCAGATGGTGATTCAGATAACATCAATTTGGGCCATTATATGTGTTCAGCAGTCATACAAGCAATGCTGTTTAGCAAGCCATAATTCCTTACAGAATGAAGTAAATTATGCCAAGTTAATGAATGGTTCATGTATTTGTAATAACATTTACATGCTCTCATACTACATCCCCAGTATCTTGTTGTCTGTGCTGACATTCCAAAAATGCCAAATATCACATTTACCATCGGAGGAAAAGACTTTGTTTTGACCCCTCAGGAGTATGTGCTGAAAGTAAGTATTGATTTTGATGTCAGTGTTCATGTACATATACTTCAACATGGCAACCTGTCAAACCTTCCAATTTTGGCAGAATCTTTTCACTTTTTGTGCTTGTTTCTGCTCGGGCAAGCCTGTCAAAATTAAGATTTTATTTGTAGAGAAGAAAAAATAATAATTTAAACAAAGAAAAAAATGCAGTGTTGGACCATGTTGACACTTGGCTCAGCCTTTGACTGCCAGTTTGGCATTTCTATAACCAAGTCAGAAACTTTGATTTGTCTCATTTACCTGAATGTTTTGTCAAGGCAAGTATTTTGATTGTTAAAAAAAATATTTTTGACATGCAATTAGGGGGGAAAAAACACCAAATAACTGGAAATTAAAGTGTGATTCCTTCCGGACACAGAATGAAAGTAGGCCACACAGTCTATTATTTCAGCGAAAATGATGCAGAGAATCTTTATACCCAATGAAACAGTTTTCACATACTAAGAAAAAAGTTTCCTTCCATCAAAGCAGTGTTTTAAATACACTCAAGCGTGAATAGTGGCTCCATGCAAATTCACATACACCGATTATACAATTTTTGTAGATTTGGTTGAGACATTTAGAGAATCTAATCTAGTTCAAAATGTTTTACAATACCTACAGTCTAAATATAGTTTCATTAGAGTGTAGATTTGTAATTGTAGAGATCTGTTTTGATTTTTTGGTTTTGTTTCAAGTGTCACAGTTTGTTCACATTGTTCCTGTTTTTCTTCTCCTTATAGTATGCAGAGTATCCTAGTTTAGAACTTTTGAATTTAAATATAGTATTATTATTGTGTATACCGTTGGCACTATTTATTCTAAGTCCAAAATTCTTATGTTTTGAGACCCAGATTCCTATTTTGATAGTTACAAGGCTAGTAGGTCTGTAATATGCTAGGTTATGAAAATATACAGTATAATTACTGACCATGAATAATGGAAGAATTTTGACCTTGGTATTTTATTCCTCATATTACTAGATCACAGTGATGGGACAGTCTCAGTGCCTCAGTGGCTTCATTGGTCTTGATGTACCCCCACCAATGGGTCCCCTGTGGATCTTAGGAGATGTGTTCATTGGACCTTATTACACTGAATTTGACATGGGAAACAACCGTGTTGGGTTTGCTCGCACCAAAACAACCCAGAAAAAAGCTGATGAAGCCACTCAGACTATGGAAAGAAAAGGTTTTCTCGACACCCTCTTCATGAAGGAAACCCAGATAAATAATGGACAGCGTGTCATCAACATGGCAATTGAGAAAGAGGAAGATATGTTTGCAGATGTTTTGCAGGCTTATTAGAACAATGGAATGATGCAAGAATTAAGTCAGATACAGTTGTTTTGACAAAATATTTGAACTTCAGCACTCAAAAATTAGTTCAGCTCACAAATGGTCAGCTGTTAAAAAAAAAAGAAGGAAAAAAAATGGTAATTTCAAGTAATTAAGTGATTTAAAACAACAAAATCTACTGTATCATTTTGGGTCAAAGAACAATTGTATGATTATTTCCACAACCGCTCGGAAGAATTGCCATTTGGTAAATACATTACATGCCTCCCCTTAGATTTGTTTAACAAAGAAATTGCAAAGGACTGATGTACAATTATGATGCTTATGTGTTCAATGATTTGAACTGAGTCAAATGCCTTTGCAAAGTGGTAAATGTTTTTACCAGTTATCAAAAAAAAAAAATTCTATTTGGCTGCTTGCTTTATGCCACCATCACTGACCCTCAATGGTACTAAAATTTCTGAGCCAGCTGTCATATTCCAAAACTGATGGACAGTATTTCTTTCATTCCTATGAAAATTAAAGTAGATAAAAGGAACTCTGGTTGATGAACTACATGTGCATAACAAAAGCAAAACGAGAAATGTGAAAGGAACTGATATTTTTATCAATACATTGCCTGTACAAGTCTGTGTTTGATGAAGTGATACTATTGTGAAAAATTATACAACAATTGTTACAATCAGTTATATTTGCAAATGTATTTTTTCTCCATTCGTGATTACTCAGAAAATTAATTTATCTTTCCCTTTTATTAGTTTCAAAGAGTACACAGAATCAGCTAGATCTGGTAATTCTTATTAAATTTTTACTCTCTAAGCGCTATGGATGTTTTACCCAAACATAGCTCCACAGTCACGGAAATTGTGGTCAGTGTGTAGTCATTACTTTTTTTGTTATTGTTGTTGTTATTTTTGTTTTATTTATTTATTTTTTGCTTTGAAAATAAGAAGCTGATTTTGGTTCTTCTCATCCCAGGATTATTTTTTTTTAGTTCTTATATAAAGAGACAACTCTTTATTTTCTGTCATAAACATACATTTATTGAAATCTATCTCCAATATTTATTGCTATTGCAAGAGATCTGTAATATTTTAAAACAAATTGTTTTAATGATCTTATGATAAATTGATTTTAAAGAATAGTAAAAAGATGGCTGAATTTTAACATGTTATATTATTCAAAGAGAGATGTCTTACCATGGAGATTTAGTGCTCAGTGACAATCTCTCTTATGTGATGTCATTAGTGAACTCTATGTACAGGTTCTCAACTGTTTTATGTTTTGTAGATGTGATTTTTTTTTCTCTCTCACTTGATGTCCATATTAAATATCTTTCAGCAAGCTGAAGATAGAGGGAGAAAAAGAGAAATTTAAAAAGACTTTAAAAATCATATCAAATATTAGGCCATTTGAATAGTAGAAAAAGAAGGTTTCTAACTTCAGTCACATGCTAATCTCAAATTATTGTATTATGTACCGAGAATCTCAGTAGTTGGTATCAGGTGTTAAGAAGGGGAGTAAGTTTTACGAAGTGTACTTTTGATATATTGCAAATTGTATGTTGATTCAAATTACCTGTCCCTTGGGATTTTTTTTTTTTCTTTCATTTTTTCCGTGTTTTTTTTTTAATGTACAATTTTATGTGGTGTTGAAGTTTTCGGTAATTTAACATTTTCATTCCATTTCCATTGTGTATACATTTGTGTATACATTTTGTTAGATGTGTTGTTTTCAAGTTCATATCACATATTAACCATAGTTTTTAAATGTTGCTTAGATAATTATCAGTAATATGCAGGTCCCCACTTCACTGTTAGATTATAAGAAGTACAGTGAATTTCAACATTTAGTAGGCACCCAGGGTTTTGCCCGTTCATGATAATGTAAGCAGTGTATTAAAAATGGTTTCCACCTACGAAACCGGTCATTAGGAGAGAAAAAAACTTGACTGCTACAATTAGTTGACTGATATATTAGTTGAAGATTTGACTCTTTGTGAATAAGAACAGCTTTTTCCATTATGTGTCTTGTGTATTGTAATTAAATCTAATGGTATTTACCCTTTTTTGGTTTGTAATTTCAATAGTAATGACCAGCTTCTTTCGAAGGTCAAGTGAGTTTCCATATGACAGTATCATTGCTGAAGAAAACCATACTATGGTGAGTTACCCCATGGATAATCACACAGGTAGTTCAGTGTTTTTAAGATTACAAGATCAACTGAAATAGGAAAAAGAAGTGACCAGTCAGGGGGTTAGACTTATTCCTCCTTATTCTCAGAACCAAATCGTGGACATTGTCCAACATGATGGCAGACCAGAAATGGTTATGGGCAAGTCCATGTGTGGTCTGATGATGCAGTCATACATCACTCATCACTCCCCCTCCTCATATTCCTCTTTCCTCCATCCATTCCACATTTTACTTCTAGTGAACCTGTAGCACTTTCTTTCAAATGGACACGGAATATACAAGTGGACAGTCTGATGTGAAATTGACAGTATGATTACTCATGTGCCTGGCTCAGTACCAGGCTCTTAGGCAGTGGGTTCTTAGGCAGGTAAATTATGGCGAAAAATTCCGTTCTGCAACGGAGGCAAACTCTTAGGTGGACAGAACTCTTAAGCGGAGACCACTATATTACTATTATTATTTTTTTTGTTAGTCCATTTTTTTTTTGTGGAAACCATGTAGCGGAATTGCCGTGATCAGCTGCAAAAGACTAACATCGTTTTGAAGTTCGATGTTTCCACATACTGTTTTCAGATGAGAGCATAGTGTGTTCTGTTTTGAGAACAAAGATTTGTAAGTTGTTTAATATGTGGTATATGTGAATTGGAGGATATTATTACAAAAAGAGTATGTTGATTTGTCAAAACGTCACTTAGTTGCCATACATCTCAGATTCAGCCCATTGTGATCTTATGAAAAGTTGAGCATTTGTCAAAGTATTTGTGGTCATTGTATTGCAATTGTCTATATCAGATGTGGAAAACTTAGTAATTCTGAGACCTCTTTGATGAGGTCTTGGAGTCTGTGTACTAAATTTGTGTTATCAAATTGACAGTTTCTTGTAAATGATAACCGTCCTCAGCTTTTCACAAGCAAGTTTGTGATTGAACTACTTGGAAAGTACCACTGGCATTGATGATGGTAAAAATAGGTCTTTCACTTCTGTCAGTTATGTCCTATGTACATTTATACCCCTGTCTTCATTTATACCCCTGTCTTTTGTATTGTCTTTATATTCTCAAAATGGTGCGATCAGAATACTGAAATGTGTGTTGATGAATGATTCATGGCAAGAATAAAGTGTCTGAAGTGCTGAAGTTGCAGGTCCTCTGCATTTTTTTTTTTTTTAAATCTAATAAAATAATATTGGTCACAGAGAGTTGTTTGCCAAAAGCAGGAACAAAGAAAATCTTTATCTTATTCATTTAATGAATCATTGGATTATGCATGGAGTGCCAAAAGATGAAATTTTGTATTAAGGAACTTAAGTATTTAATCAAATATAATGTAAAATGTTACAATCATGAGGTATTTGGACACTGTGTATTACATGTTTATGTAAAAGAGTACAATATATCAGTGTTCACTTAGAAAATTTTCAGAACAAGTCCTAGCTAGCAACAGAATATTGCATATCAGTAGATCACCTATTAAACTGAATGACATCAGTTAGGCAGTCATGAAAATCAAACATATGAACAAAAATGTTCCTATGTTTCTGGTCATATTTCATTCGTCATTCTAAATTAATAGATCTATCCTTGGATATTAAGATCAGTAGTCATATTTGTGGTCCAATCATTTGTAGTGGTGGTATGTACATGTTTTTATTTGTAATTGCCAATGTGCCCAAATTCAGAAGCTTCAGAAAAAAGTGTACACTATATGTCTCACGCTTTTTATGCAGCCTTACTCACTGTCTATCTGTGTAGAGATTTATTGTTTCAGTTTCTTGCAATGTTATGAAAATGAATCAATGCACTTGTCTGGTAATAAATTGATCAGCACTATAAAAATTGTGATTGTGATTTGTGGGAAAGGATGTGTCCTCATAAAGACATTTCTGAACATATTAAGAATACAGAGTCAATCACTTCTTTCAGTCTGACTTTATTCAACAACAACAATGCAAAATTTGACAGGAGAAATTATGAATGCTTCCAGGACAGTAGACTTTCTTGTTCTTCACAACCATCAGGAGCTCAAGCACAAATGCTAAGATGCATAATACAGTGGAATCTGCTTAATATTGTCATACTCAGATCGCAAATAGAAAATTCTAAGGGAAATGACAGTCCTACTTAAACAGAAAAACAAACTCCACTACAATTTTCTATATTGCTCATGATTATGTTTTTCTCAGGGAGATTGACTGTTTAATGCTGCTACATCACCGTTATTTATACTGTATTAAAATAATCTTCCAGATTATGATCCCTCACAGAACAAAACTGATTTTTCACATCAGAAATGATATTTATCAAACCAAGACCATAAACTAGTACAATTTTCTATTTTGTCATGATTTAAAGAAGAAACTTTGTGATGCAAACAGTAAGTATTGCCGTAAGATGTCAGTCAACAGACCTGCTCTTTCTCACACCTGAGATGCAATAAGCTTTGAATCCTCGAGGCTTGTTCCTGACTTAGTTCTTCAACTAGTGACCTGTAGAAGAGATGGTTTAATTGGTTGGTTTAAAAAAAAAAGGGGGGGGGGGGAGGGGTTACAGCATGGAGGAGAGGAGGATCCTTTCCTTTTTCTTTTCCTTTCTTTCCTTCATCCTGTTGAGGTAAATTTTTAGGTAGTATGCCAATCAACACATTTCCGAAGTTTCATCAAAATCTACAGTCAAGCACAGAAAACTCAAACACGAAATTTTCAAATTGGTAGTTGAGTGACATGGTGCATTAGGCCACACACACTGTCTGTACTGCAAAGAATAACCATGGTCTACATGATGCGATGTATGAACAGTGATGGATAGGCAACATGTTGCCCAAAAAAAAACGATGTTGTAACGTAGATGAACTGAGGGATGCTAATTCTTTGAATACTATTAAGATTGGGTC
>JBCEWB010155102.1:0-10591 GCA_039654565.1 Peronia peronii
AACATATACATAGGAGGAAAACGAAAAGGACATTGATACACTGACAAACGAGATCCCATTTTCTGTTGGTGTTAGATATGGTAGATCTAAATGTTTTCATACAAATTACTTTATATTGTAATCTCTGACATTATAAAAGTGCAAGGAGGCGGCTAGAGACTTTGGGTGGTTAGAACAGCGCATGTTGTCGTTTATTAAAATTCTAGTTGAGTTGATTTAATTTTATTTCATTTCTGTTGTTTAACGAAATCTCTACCGTCAAAAACATCAAAAGGATTCCGTCTGTTGCGTAAAATTCGTTGACATTATAATTATACATTCTTAGTGTTTGCAGTACTTCCTGCAGCATCTCGCTTAAAAGACCGCGGGCACCTTTCCTCTTGCCTCTGGCTCGCTTACGACTCCTTTCCGACACCTCCTTACCTGTCGTAAGTTAGAACCGAAGTTAGGACAGAGCTCGAGCCTAGTCGAGTGTTATAAATGCGGCGTAAGCGTACGGCGGCTAGTTACGGCTGTCGTAAGCTTACGACAGGCTTACGATACAATTATAAATACGGCCCCAGGTGTAGTCGCCCGCCTGCCCATCTCTTACTATGGTGTGACGTCATAGTGTACTAGCTTGTTACTCCACCATCTTTGAGTGGGACTTACCATTTCAAACTAATCTGTCATGAATGCCATCATGCACACAGGACAATATAATTCTGATTAACATAACAACGTGTAGTAGTTATAAAATTGTTCCAATTTTTAAACAATAAAGATTAAAAGAAAATGATACTGATAAGTGGACTCCAGAATATGTTAGACAGAGAGCAAATGCTCAAATGCAGTGTTGCACCAATTGGAACTTAAAGTCAATATACAGATAATTAACTATTCAACTTTAGATTTAATTTTCTCAAAACAGAGCTTGTCTATTTGGAACCATTTAATTATGTAGGGGAAATAATCGAGTGTAAAGCGCTTAAAGTCTGTATTACATGGGAACTAGGGCTACAATACAGATACCATGCTTTGTGATAATTATTGCTGAACAAATATCCTATAACTGAAGATGCTATATAAAATCCTGGGAAGCTGAGGAAAGTAAGAGTTTAACCACTTAGCTAGTGGGCAATAGAAAATTTAATAAATGTGATTTTTTTTTTTCGAAAAGTGGCATTCAACAGGATAAAACTAAACTTGGCATTTTTCTGCTCACAAGCCACGTGTTTAATTCTATATCATTCTTTACCTCTCTTTGTAGCTGATCAGAATGATTCCTCTTTAGAAAATTCAGTTAGAACATTCTCTGCCAGAAAGATCTGAAAAGTTGTGTCAACGTCCGGTAAAATCATATCATTTTATAGCTTCTGTGACTAGAATTCCCAGAGACAACAGCTTCTATTTCATGGCAAAACTATCGTACAGAACTGACACAACTGCACACCCACAGCAATGAAGCGGTAAGGAACTAGAGAAATGTGGGCAGTCATGATTAAGTTTTGTTCCTTCTGATTGGCTGTCATGCCAATGAAAACTTGTCTATCAAATAATATTGGATGATCGACCGAAAATTGGCCTGCTCGGCATATAATTATGATGGAATAATTCATTTGTCCATTATCCTCATTCGCAGATGGACGTCCAAAGAGACAGCACTCGAATCAAGAACAAGACTCGACTCGCCTCGAACCTCGAATCTCGGAACTCTAGACCCAGGACAGAGGCAGCCAGGAGAGGAGGGCAGATACAGCGGCATGACGGGGGATCCGGAACTAAGCCAACCCTGCGGGTCTACGGGCCGACAGACCCTTCGCATCATCGTGGTATCGCGAAGAGGTCACGGCGACCAGCGTGCGCGACCTCCCCCCGTACCACAAGACAAGCAAAGCCAGAGACAACCACCGCAGAGCCAGCGCAGCACCAGAGAGACAGGAGAGCCACTCACATTTAGATAGATCTAGATAGAATAGGGACGAGGATCTCGTGCTTAGATAGGGTGTGATTAAGATTCGATAGATAGAGTAGGGAGATGACTTCGAGGAAATAGATAGGTTGTGGAAATAGATTGTGTGATAGGAATAGTGATAGGAAGATTCGGGAAATAAGGTAAGAAGAAAAATTTACTAGAGTCTACCTCTTTTGTCATTTTTATTCCTAGTTTGTTTGCTTTTTTTTGTTTGTTTGTTTGTTTGTTTTTGTTTTTTTTTTGTTTTTTTTTTTTTGTTTTTTTTTTGTACTTTATTGTTTTTCCTTTTTGTTATTTTTTATATTGTTTTTATTTATTTAAAAGTTGCCCTTAATATAACGTGTTAGAAATAGGGACCTGGTCACTGCGACACAACAGAGCGTAATCACTGCCTGTAGTGCAGTCGACCCACAGCAGCGAAAACTAAAACCGCCAGCGGTAGAGGTAGGATTAGGAGTAAGGATCAAGTCAATATGCTGTGTCAGAGCCCATCTGTACTCGCGGTGCTGAATGGCCACTCGCGGCGGAAAGACACCGCTAGGTGGACATCAACAGGGAAAATACCAAAATAAAAGAAACCTGCAAAGGTAGACTCACCCGGACACGGGTACAGGACTTACGGGCAAAATCACCTACATATTCCCCTAAGCTCACCTCACTGTCTGATACTAGGATTAAAAACATTGTAGACAAGAAGGAAAGGAATGAAAAGCCCCTCAGAGTCGGTCAGCCTCTCGCGATTTGCTGACGACTCGGCCCTGTGGGTAACAGAAAAGAAAGAGTCTGCCTAACGAAAGGAAAGAAACCCAAAACACGCCGACTATCAAAACACAGGCAGTGCCTAAGAAACTAGATCTAGATTTCGGAGAGACAAAAGTAAGAGTAACACAAGTAAACACAGGACAGGCACACATAACAAACATGCCAAATATTCACTTAAAATGCTAGAGTCCCATCTAGGGAGAGGAAACATAAGAAAAAATTACCAGACAAAAAGGGACGCTCACAGTCCTGCTAGGTGGCACAGACGGAACAAAATACATAACGAAATACCTCACCAAACACCAGGAAATCAAAGCAAGGATAGGAAATGACATTTCTATATCAGGACAGGAATGATATGTGCCAAAAACAAAACCATAGCAATTAAAAGACTACCTCTACACGTACAGGTAGAACAAGTAGCACAACACATAATAGAAAACTAAGGCATGTTCGCTCATGGAACAGAAAGAGTAAGATATAGATCAGGGCACTACACCAAAACTATCAAGATGTATATATTTAATAGCAACAAGAGTGAGATATACACAAAATCAAACACAACAGATATGTGTACAGAGTGGAAAAGTATAACCTGACAGAACAAGTGGTATACGAAGCCATACCAAAACCAGATAGTACTAGTACAGCCAAAACTGAACTTAACATGAGTCCATGTAGCCCAGTCTTCTACACACCAGACACTCCCACCCCTTTTAAGACACTAGCAAAAACCTACGCCGAGGCAGCGGCTCTGTCAACAAAAACACTAGAGCAGATAAAAATGTTATGAGA
The DNA here is from genome assembly GCA_039654565.1 of Peronia peronii. NCBI lineage: Eukaryota > Metazoa > Mollusca > Gastropoda > Systellommatophora > Onchidiidae > Peronia > Peronia peronii. The sequence continues at coordinate 3,512 of JBCEWB010155102.1, forward strand.
AGGACTAGCCAAAGAGATAACTGAGGTAAACAAAGCAAGAGATCAAATAGTAGAAAAAAATAAGGGAATTCAAAGAGGAAATGGAAGAAATGAAGACAATTTCGAAACAATTAAATGAGCAAAAAGGCCGAAAAACTAGATAATGGAATCATAAGGAGAGAAATTAGGACCTTTCTAGAAGGCTGTCGTGAACAAAGTGAAAGACGTGGTCCTAGATATGATCACCAAACATCAAGTAATAGAGTAAAGGACCCCAGGTTGGCAACAAAATACACACATACAACAAAAACTTAAACATAGAGTCATGGCCAAAATAATTCAATGGAATAGTAGAGAGAGATGGAGGGATAATAGAGTATTTAATAAAAGAAAATGTAGAAAAAGACAGATACATAGCATGCATACAGGAAACACATTTAAAACCCCATAAAAACATAAGGATAAATGGGACAAAGATAGTCATAGTAGGTAGGGAGAGACCTAGGAATGGGGGAGGAATACAAGACACCATAAAAATAAATAACTATGGAAACATAAGAACAAATAGCGTAGAAGGACAGTGGTTAGACACAGACAGCTTTAGGATAATTAACAAATACACACAGTCCAGATAAACCAAAGAAAGAAGATATAAACACAATTAAACAACACATAACAGAAAAAAAACATAATAATGGGGGACTTGAATGCACACAACCCACTATGGGGAGGGAATCGCTTAGATAGAGGGGGACCATGATAGAAGAAATGATAGAGGACAATGACCTTATAGTCAGGATTCCAGGCAAATAGAAGCCCAATAGACCAATTTGTAAAGCTAGACCACGAAGCCAAAAGAGGATTCTTAAGAAAAAGAAAAACACTTGCTGTCTTCCTAGATCTGTCAAAGACATATGACATTAGCTGGAGGGGAGCAATAATATACAAATTTAAGAAAATAGGGGTGCGGCGACCCATCCTAGGGTACATCCAGGCCTTCTTAAAAAACAGAAAATTCTCTGCCAGAGTCAATGATGCCACTTTGGCGATTTACAAAAAAAAAAAAAAAGGAACAACCCCCCCCCCCCCCCCCCCGGGACGCAGTAATTTCACCAACCCTTTTTACAATCCTAATAAATGATTTTGATCAAGTAATAAATGATGAGTCGGTCAACCTCTCGCAATTTGCTGATGACTCGGCCCTGTGAGTAACAGAAAAGAAAGGAGAGAGAGCTGAAAACAAACTCCAAATTCAAACTAATAACGTAAACACCTGCATGGACTCCCTGGTTGTTGAGATCAATGCTAGTAAAACAACTAGCATGGTCCTCAACAGAGGTGCCCGTAACTTAAAAGCAGATCTAAAAATAAACGACACTCGCAGGGGGTTGAATATATTTCTGAGACATCTCTTGGCACATGTCTGCAACTTTTTGGCGTTGGCCTTCATTACCCGCCATGTTTCTCAACCATAAAGTAGAACACACTTCACACTGGTGTTGAATATCCGATCTTGTTGTCGAGGAAGACGGTTGTTCATCTTCAGATTTGTCTCAGGGGATTGAGGGCATTCTCGTTTTTGTCGGTCCCCCACCCCCCCCCCCCTATACTCCCTATCCTTATTCACTACACTGCCCAGACAAAAGTACTTGTCAACTTCCCTGATATCCTCTTGGTAGAAGTCGCATTGGACCTTTTTGTCTATTGTTCACCCTCACGGCCTCTCTTTCCGATGTTTATTCGGAATACAGTCGGAGTACAGTCTTCCCAGCTTCTTCTGCAACACGACATAGCTTATCATGTGCACTTTGCTACTTGTGGGAGAGGAGCCTGATGTCGTCCGCAAAATCCAGGTCATCCAGCTGACGTTAAAAGACATTTTTTTGTTTATTATTTGTTTATTCACTCAGTGTTCATATATTTATTTATTATCTATTTATTTATTCATGCATTGTTTACTTATAAAATTATTTATTATGCAATTATGTATTTATTTATTTACATACAATTCTGTATTGATTGATTTATTGTTGATTTATTCATCCATTTATTATTCATTCAATTCATTCATTCATTCATTCACATATATGCAATTATTAATTTCTTTATCAATTTTATTATTTTTGTTGTTTAATTTAATTCATTTATAACTTATCTAATGATGGTGATTCATTTATTAATTTATGTTCTTTATTTTTTGAAATTTGTTTATCATAGATTCATTTATGCATTCATTCATTTATTTATCTATTTAAATTCTTCATTTGTTTGTCTTTTTAATTACAGATTGTCAGCAAGTCGCAGTATATATAAACTGGCTCTAGGGACATATTCTTATGGAGCCTTCTAGAAAATGTCCAGTCGACTCGTGGGTTAAGACGTTCGTGCCAAGATTAAGTATAACAATGATATCAACGTTATTAACATGATTATCAACATAAATGAATTCTGGACGTATTATAAAAGTGTAAAGGAAGGCTTTTTAAGAAAAATATTAAGCACGTTTTCAGGCTTCGTTTGATTTTTTTTTTTTATCTTGATAATATTTGTTTTGTGTCGAACTGTCTGTGGAGTTCATTATCTCCCAAAATGTTAACGGAATGTTAGTTTTTTGTTATTCGTGTTGGTCAAATTTAATTTCAACAGATTAATAAAATTTCCCACGACTTGATATTTCTAACATTTCCGTCGCCAGAAAATCTTTGATATCCAGGCCATTTTTACACATATATATTTTTTTAAAATTAGAGTCGGTGATCTTTTGTACGATCGTTACTGGACACAAGATGCTATTAATTTCCATCATACCGTTAGATTAACTTATCTCATCTCCTCTAGGGATAAGACGTCTTTGCTGGGATCAGGTGTACAGCAACAAAAACTATTAAAATAAATGGATCTTGGACTAACTGAAATGTAAGTGAGAAACTATTCGAGAAGAATATTAAACACTTTTTCAGAACTACTGAGTAGGTTAAACGTATTGTGATAACAACTGTCGAACTGTCCGTGAGAGATCATTATCTGACAAATATTAAGGGGACGATGATTTTGTTGTTCTAACTGTTAAAAAATAATTTCTCTAGAGTAATCAAAAGCCTTCCATTGCGCTACGTGAAACCTTTTGACGCCAGAAAACCTTGACAATAAAACTATCGTCTTATTTCGTGTCTCGTGTCGCGATCTTTGTCCTGTGCCGAAAACCAATCATCTGATTTGTTCCTGGGCTTTTAGGATTGTCGTTGGATACGTCAGGGTTCTATTTACTTTTGTACACCGTTGATTAATCAATCTATCTTTGATCTATCCGTTTCTGTGTCTGTTTGCAGGTCTACCTGTCTGTCCTTCTCTGTTCCCTTGTCTACCTGCCTGTCTTCATGTTTATGTCTTTGTCTGCGTCCGTTTGGCCACGTGTCCATTGAGATTGTTTACTTGTTTGTAGTTTTGCCCACCTCCTTATCTATCTTCTTGTCTGTCCGCCTGGGACCGTCTGTCTATCTTTCTGTTTGTCTGTTTTTGTGTGTAGGCCTGATTGTCTGTCTACTAGTCTGTCTGTCTGTCCGGTTGTCTGTGCATCTGTCTGTCTGTTTATCTGTCAGTTTGTATGTTTATTCGTTTGTCTATCTATCTCTACGCTTATCTGTCTTTCTGGCTGTCTGTCTATCTGTCCGTCCGTCTGTCTGTCTGTCTATCTGTCTATTTTATGATGTCTGTCTATCTGTCTGTCTGACAGATGTCTGCACATCAGTCTGTCATCCTGTCTACCTGTTTGTCTGCTCGACTGTGTATCTGTCTGTCCGTCTGCCTGGCTCTGTACGTTTTCATTAGATATAGCCACGCTTTAAAGAAGGGGTCGTTCTGGAGGTGATTTGTTTTTTATTGTCACAGACAATTTTAAACTTTTCTATCGAATGTGATATGTTGAAATTAGAGAAAACCGTTGAAAAAAAAAAAAAACAACGTTCTCGAGCGGTTGCCATGGCAATGTCGCCACCTTGGTTTTTGGCTTCTCTAAAATGGCCAAATTTAAAATCCGTCTCTTTCCCCAAAGGGTAATGTAACTTTAGGAATCTTGGTGAAAGTGTGGAGTGACATAATATCTAAAAATATACATCATTTTAGCTCTTCGTATGCAAAAGAAAATTTTCTGGAATTTTTGAAAATGCCATGTGGTGTAATTTTAGAATTCATTATTTTTTCATATTGAAAACCCAATTTTCTGTAAAACCTACGAACCGAAGTGGTCGTGCATGTTGTTTTAGTCTTGTTGTATAAATGACGTATGCCGAATTTGGTTGGAATCGCTTCATAAAAAGAAAAGTAAACAGAAAAATACTGACCAAAAACGGTTTTGAGAAAAACGCGCTTAAAGTTTTGTTGTTGTTGTTGTTGTTTCCCGGTAAAAAATTGGCATGGAGACTTTATTCGGTTTGAGCTTCAAAACTGCCCTTTTTCACATATTAACTCTATACCCATGATTTCTGTGATTCTTTTGTTTACCTTTTCCTGGCTTTCTGGACATATCGTCGCCTCAGAATTATATTGAGTTGACCAATGTTTTGGGAGTCCTTCGACCAAAGAAGTTTGTCTTACGTTTTGGACTGATCCTGTTACAGTGGGAAGGAAATTATGATGAAAACTCTTCTCTATGAATTACAGGCTCAGAGTCAATTGAACCTAGATACTCTCCAAATAGTAATAGTTGTGAGTAGTATTAGTAACTACGTAGGAAAGAGACTGACATACTTCGGCCGAAATCAATGTAAACAATAGCGCTTAGCCTTCATTATGATTGTATTGGTGTACCTGGATGCAGGTAAGTTATCAGTATTTTAAGAAATTATTGTATTTCATCGTCACCATGGAATTCAAGATCAAATCTAGTTCAGAGGCACAAGATTATTTACGATGGAGAGATAAATGGTTTTGAGAAGAAGGATCTTGTTGACTTGTTTGTGTGAAGTACTGAGAGTCTGGGGATCGAGTTGGACCCAGATAGTATTTTGGAGTGTAAGACTGACACCCTAAAGGCGAAATTGATAGTACCGGCTGATGGCATAAGCATAAATTAGCCCATTCCTATCCAGCTTGATGTGTCAAATGACTTAAGCCAAATTCTAATGTTAAAAGCATTTGATATCTTATCTTACCTTGGCTGGTCGACAGACTGCGAATCCCGCATGTTTGCCTCACTTCCTGATTATAAACTTACTTTCTGTGGGTAACCCCGTTGGGTTGTCCCGAAATCTTGATCAACACCACTGTCCCAAGTACGCACAACTATGTTTTGAGAAAATTAGATCTAAATTTGAAGAGTTAATTACGTATACTTAAAGTATATTGACTAAGCTTCTAATTGGTGGGACACTGCATAACAGTATGTATTCATTGTGTAACATATTCTGGAGTCATTTATCACTATCATTTTGTTTTAACTCTTGCATTTCAAAATGAGTTAGGATAATTTACAATTACAAGTTATTATGTTGATCAGAATTATATTGTCCTATGTGCTTGATTGCATTAATGATGCATGAATTTGAAAAGTTTTGCCCCCCCCCCCCCACCCCATCATTAACATACATCATACCATTTATCTTCATGTTGTCTGGACTTGTGATCATGACGTTTAGGGTTCGAATCCTGGAGAAGACTAGGCCCAACATTACGTTCTTGGATAATACAATCTGCATGTTTTTCCTCGTCATCCAGTTTAAAAAGAATATCTAGCCAAGACAGAGAAAGATCTTGTCAGAGGGAATGGCGATAAGTTCGAAACTTCGTTATGGTATTTTAAGTTCACGAAATGTCTGTGAATTTTCCTTTACTTGCCAAACATGCTCCGATGAGGTCAGTTGCTTTGCCGCTAACAGTCGTATTAGGGAGGGTGCTTTAAATTGTATGGCAAGCGTACGCATTTCGAGGTTGCTGTTTTGAATTATTAAACCGAATGTCAAAGAAAACAAGTTTGGTGCTTTGAACACGTTATTCTATCGAATATACAATTCGAGTTTACCATTCAGTTATTATCGCCTTCTTGAATAATGTCAAGCATAGTAAGCTTTTTCGGCTTTATGAAAGTAGAAAAGCAGATCTTTATTCAACAATGTTGTGTGCCAAATTTCATATAAATACATTCTGCAGTTTTCAGGTTCATAAACCTTTTATGGGTTTTATGATTTGTATAGATACATATATTCATAAATGACTCATTTCTTTTTTTAATTGAAAATGTCACAGGGTTATATTTTCTCATGTATCACCTGAATTATATTGACATCAGACAAAATAATGCTGGGAAAATAATTATGTAACCAGTTCCTCTTCCTAGGACAATTTAATTCTTCCGGGTTTGCAGAATTTGAGCATAGGACAATATAATTCTGAGTGGTAACGCGAATATTGAGATCGAACAAAATGCAGCTGTGGATTTCGTCAAATCTAGATCGATGATAGTTATAATTCTTTGTGAGATGGAATAGTCGGCAACTGTGGGTCCGTTGACGGTAACAAATCAAAAATCGTGAATTTTGTGGTTAGGACAATATATTCTGAGCTGACGATATCTTTTCGCGAATTTTGTTTCTACTCCCCATCATTAAAAGGGCTCATATAGAATCATTTCCGGGTTCTTGAAGGCCTCTGTAACTTTCTCTATAAAAACCAAGAGTGTCCTGATCTTTACTGTGATATATAGACCACAATTGTGCTCTGAAGCAGCAGGAACAAAGAAAATTTATATTGATAGGTCGTGGAAGTTCATTTCAGAGCACCTGATGAAAACTATCACTGATAACTTGCGTGACCGTGAGTTTGTTTTCAATCAGCGCGGTCATCTTAAGTTCATCTCTGGCATTATGGATCAAGACACTGCTAGAAGAAGTCATAATCAAGTGTTTTATGCATCATTTGCCTTGATACGATCTAGTAGTAATAATTTACCACTGCATAAAGCAACCAGATGGAGCCAAATCCTGGTTGACAGAGGGCCATTATTGGCTAGGATGTACATATCCACACTTTTTAGTATCATTTTTATATTGAGAAAAGGCAGGATTTTTAAGAGAAAGTAAAAACATAAAACTGCATTTTTCTTTTTTA
>JBCEWB010155113.1:0-10591 GCA_039654565.1 Peronia peronii
ATCTATCTATCTATCTATCTATCTATCTATCTATCTATCCATCTATCTATCTATCTATCTATCTATCTATCTATCTACCTGCCTGTCTGTCTGTCTGTACTGTCGATCTATTGTTTATCTATCTGTCTGTCTATCAGTCTGCCAGCCTGTCTGTCTATTTAAACCTTGCTGGTGTTCATTTTTTAAATTATTTTTTCTAGTATACACTGTGTTGTTGAAATGTACTAATCTTCACTGTTTTAATCTGGCTATACACTATCTATCTTAATCGAACTTTGCCAATCCACACTGATCTAACAGACTTAACTGTTCCACACTGTTTAGTGGGACTTTGCTAATCTATACCGATGCTCGAACAGAATCGACCTTTTCCGGATATTCCCGTCACGGAGTCACGTCATTGGGTTTTCGTGTGTACAGAAGCTCTACAATTTGATTGCGAATAAATCCTTATAAACCTGTCAGCCATGTCATGATCATTCCCATGCATTGTTGCTTTGCGACAGCTCCTGATCGATAGCGTCCACATAATTAGTCGAGAAAAAAGAAAAAAAATACCTAGAAACATGACCAGAGAGAAGAAAGTCAAACAACTTAAGGCACATTAATCTGTGGCAAAAAGTGCATGTCTCCTGTTTTCTACGAATTTCATACCCGCATCTCAGCTCCAAGTTTTTTTGTTTTTTTGTTTTGTTATTGTTTGTTTGTTTGTTTGTTTTAAACAGACTGATGATGAGTTTATTTTTGATTATACTCCAGTGAATCAGTTTTTTTGTTTTTTTTATCATAGAACATGGTATTTAATCGTCAGTAATGATCATTACGAAATCTAGCCCTTTCTTCTGGAGTCTTTCGGGATCAGATGCATTAGCTGGCATGGCCAACCGGGCATTTAATAGCGCTTAATGCAGGATAAATGCGAGTGCCTGTGGGTCACTGTGACCTCCGGCAAGAAAAATTGATGGAGTGTGTGCCCGATGTAGAATTTCATTAAGATTTTAATTATGGCAGGCCAAGAGAGGGTGATTGAAATCCATAAAATTAATCATATTTTTTGTTTAGTTTCTATGTCATTGATGTTTTGTTGGGCTTGTTTTATCCGAATTTCTTTTTTTCCCCCTTGTTTATGTAATGTAAAGAGAGATTTCACCCCCCTGAGCCATTTACAAGATTTCAGGCTATCGATTTTTTTTCACTAAGGGATGGGACATTAGTTGGATGATATGAGTTTGGAAATTACTCTTGGAAGTTTCTGTCTGGAACTGAAATAGGGCATGGAGCTTTGCTTTTCTCTTCTGTTATACGAAGGGAGAAGGGAAGAGAGGCAGAGAAAGGAAGGGTGACCTACTGCAAAAGACAATAAGAGACTGGGCAGGAAAGAGTGAAGGAAAAGCAGAAGAGACAAGCATATACATTCAGAAACGACAGAGATCTACAACAGGAGAGTGAGAGACAATATATGGATATATATAAAAAGAAAGGAATTACAGAACTGTCCTTGGGAAGATGGAGAGACAGATGGTAGGAAAGATATTAGAGAGCAGGAAGAAAAAGTGTGGGAGGGGAGGGGAGGAGCAATGCAGAAAAGAAGGAGATCCATAGAACGGAAGTGAAATAGGGGTACAAAAAAAAAGTAGAATTAATAAACAATCATTGGCAAAACGTGAAGACATATAGCAGGAGAAATAACACGAGAGTAAATAGGAGATAGAAGAGAAGGGAAAGGAGAGGGAGCGGAGGCAAGAATGCAGATCTAGGAGATGGGAATGAGAGAGCGAGGGAATGGATAGTAAAAGAGTGGAATAAGGAAACAATACCTGGACGACGGAGAGATACTTGAAAGAGATTTGAGGGGAAAAGGAGATCATAACAAGACAATAAGAGAGTGAGAGAGAGAGAAAGGAAGAGAGAGAGGGAGGGAGGGGAGGTGGGAAAATGAGCGAGATTAAAAGTAGTAATACTTTCTGCAAAAAGAGAGGACGAGAAAGAAATAGAAACATAGAGGGGATGCATTCACCATATATGGCCCGTATTGCTTTCATTTTTCACAAATCTTTATAAAATTATTAATTTCCAAGTGAGAGAGAGAAGACAATAAAAACAAGACAATAAAATTGTGAGAGAGATATAGAGAGCGATGGATAGAAAGAGACAAAGGAAAGTGGAGAGAGAGAGAGGGGGAAGCTGAGGAGGAGGGATAAGAAGTAATGAGCGAGATGGAAAGTAACACTTCCCTCAGAAAGCAGAGAATGAGAACATGGGAGTAACAGAGACACAGAGGGAAAAAGACGCACGCACATACATGACCCATACTGCATTCATTTTGCACAGATCTTTATAACAATATTGTTAATCTGAAATCCAAATACGGATCAGATTTAATGTTCGGGCCTGCGTCTTCATTGAGTATTACTATCCTAATATTTGCGAGAGCATTCTCTTATCCAGAGTGGATAGAGAATTAGAGATTATCCACTCGATGAAACAGACTATCCACTGATGGGGGTCTTAGTTTCAGAAACGCCTGAGATTTGATCTCAAGTGAAGACTAAGCCTAAATACAGCCTCTCAATCTCTGCACGTCAAAGTTTGCTCATGCACGCATTTCCATATTACGCCATTAATCGTAAAGACAAACAGGGCACAGTCATGAGCGGAGCAGGGCATACACATGATCGGAAATGGCACCCATTATAATATCATTATGAGCGAAATAGCTGATACACACATGTGGGTGAGAAGTACACGTACACACGCATGCAGACAAACCTCTCGTATTATATGGGGTAAAACGCTGCATACAGACAAGAACAGAATAGATGCACATAACACACACACACACACGCACACACAGAGCACCAGCTCTCAAACATGCATGGCTCAAACAGCACACATACACACACACAGACACTCGCACGCATACACACACAAACAGTGCATTCACGAATAAACACTCAGATACATATATATACGGACAAACAAGACACATAGCGGACAGACAGCCCACACATACCCTCACACAAACACACATACACATAGACGAACGAACAGTTCACATACAGACGCATAAACCACATAAACACTCGGAAAACAAGAAACACACAAACAAAACACATGCAGACAGACCCCCCTCCCCTCCTTCCCCCCTCCTCCTTTCTCCTTTCCCCCACACACGTGAGCAATCAGCTCACACACAGCAGCCCACACAAGAATGGAAAACCATGAAACAGACACACTTGCGCACACAACAATACAGAGAGTAATGACAAGAATATTTGCCATAACCCAATCCTTCCTCAAGATAGCCTGCCAGAAAGAGTTTTCTTCATAACGAAGTTTTAGTTTATCCTTGCAGCCCTTTCATGTTTTCTTCCATACAATCTTTTTATTTCTCTCTCTCTTTCTCTCTCTCTCTCTTTCTCTTTCTCTCTCTCATTCTCTTATCACTCTCTATTCCTATTCAAATTCATTTTTGCACTTTGTTCCCATGGCCATTTTATAATCTTTTCACTTTCTCTCTGTCTCTCTCTCTCTTCCTGACTCTCTCTTCCATCTCTCCAGCACTTTCTTCTTTCCGACTTTTCTTCTGACTTCTCTCTCTCTACCTTTCTATTTCCTTTCCTCCTCTATCCCTCTTTCTTTGGACCTCTTTCTCCCGACTTCCCCCGTCCTGTTTCTCGTTTTTTTCCCTCTCCCCCAACCATCTTAGCATTTTCTTCTTCCTTTTCATTACATCTCCCCTCTCCCTCCCCCGCCACTACCCCTAGTTCCCCCCTACCCTTGCACATTTCTTTACTCTTCCTTATGCAGCACGTTATCCCTTTATCCTTCTCACTTTCATTTTCTCTTTCTCTTTGTCCTTGCCACCCATCCTCAGTTCAGCATTCTCTCTCACGTATATCTCTTCCTCCTCTTCTCCACCCTTCGCTCCTTCCCTTCCTCCATCAGTCCAGTATCAATTTTCTTTCTTGATCTTCCTCCCTCTCCTTCTGTCTCTCCATACTTCTCTGTCTCCATCAGTCCAATTCTTTGCTCTGTTCCCACCCTGGGCGACATGCGGCCTTTCCCAGAAAACAACATGGACAGTGATGCATTGACCTTTGACCGGGGCTATGCAGAGTGAGCAATGTTTGAGTAACACTCACGAACACTCTGTGCGAACACCAGTGGTACCGCAGGAGGCCTAGTGAGAGTTATTCATCATATAACTGTGTTCTGACGTTGGCTCGTTTTTTCACATGATACTGGCCTCTAGATATAATCTTTGATTTTTACGCGGTTATGGAACAAAACCAAAAGATGTAATCCTCTGTTCAGAAGCCCCGCACAAACTATTAGTTAAACGGTGAATACGAAATCATTAGTAATATTGTTCGTTTTCTTATTGGTATTACTATTCTTGTTGTTGTTGTTGTTGTTAGTGTTAATGTTTGTAATGTCGTTGTTGTAATAGTTATCTTGATGGTGACGGGGATTGCTATGCCATTGTTCTTTATAAAAGTGTTTTCAAACTGGACTGACCATTTATTTCTCCAAAGTCATTTTCTCCATCACACTTTTATTCTTGAAGTTATCTTATACAAAGATCAGCCTAAACCATCTCTGACGTCATGTTTTATAACATGGTGTGCGCCCTATATTTGTTTATGACTTTGTAACTCTGTCTTGCTTTAGTTTAGCCCAGCCCTTAAAATCATGACCATAACTCTCGCTAAATTCTTTGGATCTTGATTTGTGGAAACTCCATAAAACATATGAGGGTCTGTGAAAATACCAGTATTTGAGCACGTTAAAGAACCACATATATATCTCCCTGAATATCTGAAGTTCAAGTAGAACCACACATGCACCTCAGTTTATGAACATATGAAACTCTTATCATAAAATCACGCATGCATCATCCGGAGCATAATCTTCATTTCGAAGCCAGCTCACTCTAACAAATAACAAGAAAAACTCTCAGGCTCTTCCTGTTTGAAATCCGAGTTGCGCTTCCATCTTCATCCTACCGAATTAAAATTACCCTTAATTTCAGATGGGCCATCATAAATCCCCTCACTGCCTTTGGCTCCATCATAAACAACCATACGATTCGATCCCATCTTGCATAAACACAATGGAACAGGCCGAGCGGTCTGTTTTTCTGAGACCACCAGAAGCTCGTCGAACTCTCAACAATGGCCAAGCTTCTCTCTCTCTTTCTTTCTCTCTCTCTCTCTCTCTCTCTCTAGGCTCTCTCACTCTGTAAAAAAAAAAAATAAGTGGATCTATTCGTCCGTTAGGCCGCCTCCTTCATAGGCGTCTTGCGGGGATTGTTCCCAGGAGATCAGTCTAACGTATTTTGACTAAACGCCGTTTTTCTCACAGTTAAGAATTATTTCTTCCCTTATTCAAAACCATAAACAACTTGAGGAAGAAGCTGTTCATGAAGAAGATCTGATCATTCAGTATACAGATCCACAACCATCTAGGACATTTCTTAATGTAGTAATGCTGCTCTCACACTGGCATTAGCAGCTACTCAAGACGCCGCCCCTGACAATTAATTGGCATATAACTAGAAACTTTATCACAAGGGCGCATTCATAATGGCCGATCCCGATCGACAGAGGCCCGCTATTTCAATTGTAACCTTCCACACTATCAAACAACTCACCTTCGCATCATTCCACTGTATAAGAGCTGCATTTTATTCGCTTTATGCTAAAAAGAGAGATTGCAAAACTAAGTTTCGATTTTCTTGATACAGAAGTTTTAGGGGAAAAGGCGTTTTATAAGACTACGTTGAATCTGTGTGCATATCTCCATGCAATATGAGCCTTGTGAGAGGGTTACAGAGGGAAGAGAAGCCAGGGATCTGATTTAACGCGGATTTTGTGGCGAGCACTACAATGTCACAGAGAGCGAACGCGTTTACATTTGCGCACCGAATTTGGACGCGCTGCGGAATGGTGCGCATTAATGTTTTCCACCCGATCCAGAAAAGGCTCGGCCGTAACATAATTTCCCCCCTTCATTCAGATGTATTATTTATTCACTGCTTTTTCCCGCACATCTTGGTCAACAAAGAGCGGACATTAATATTAAATGTTTTCTGGATTCTGATTCACACAGACATCCAACCAAACGTAAGCAAAAGACTTCGGTTCTACAGCCATATTATGCAATATTTTATATTTAATTTTTAACAATCCTGGTTCTCTTGCTGTTCCATACAAAATTTACACAGAGAGTAGTTTCCTTAGGTTATTAAAAAGCAAGCTTTGAGCGTATCTAAACATTTGATCTCGTTCTATGGAATTGTAAATAATTTACATGATTCAATAACCATTAAATAAACACATCTGACCAAAAAAAAAAATGTACTGATCTTTAATCCGGATTTCAAATACAATTTGCCCTAGTTTCTATTACAATAGTATGTGGAAGGTATTCTAGAAAAGAATTATGAAAATGAAAAAAAGGTTGGAAGGAAAAAACAAAGACACTGAATGGCGAGAGATTAAGAAAAAACACATGGGTATAAATGAAAAAAAAAAACAGACCTTATTTTCGATTGTCCTCTCGATGTTCCATTGATATGAGAGAAAATGACCTAATGTGGCAACATTACTGTACTATATGAAAATATAGACAGAACATCTTCCAGATTTGTCTTGAAAAAAAAAATTGAGAAAAAAAGTCAGAATGCACCTCATAGACAGGATATTCTGTAACTTTTTCACTTCCCTCAGAGCTACAGAAAGTGAAGAAACTCATATCATATTTTGTAATAAATTCAAGCCACGTAAAAAAAATGGTTTATGTATCAGTTCTGCCACAGATAGTACAAATGACTCCGGAGACTGGCGCGCATTCCTGCGTAAAGAATCATTTTCAGACTACAAGTATGCAAAGAATATTCTTCGAGATGGGAGTCGCCCCCCGAAAGCGAGGAATTTGCGGCAATTTTCAGTGTCTAAGAGTTATCTCGAGGGCTACAAATTACATTACATTATCACGCAAGAAGCAGATAAAACTGGAAAATTACTGGCTGCCTCGATTTAAACTGGAAAATGTGAGGTTATATAACTGCTCATGTTTTGTCGTGAGTAGCAGATAAAAGCGAAATCTCTAGATGAGTAGTAATTGAAGTCTGCGCAAGTTAGACGCACTGAGGAAGATACGGTACCCTAACATAGGGGTCGCGCATAATGGAAGATAATGTGATGCCGTGGCTTTAAGTGAAACTGGCGTGTGCGTTGACAGTAATAACTTAATGACTTTGATTGATGAGATACATCTAGTTCTTTAGTCCCGTGTCTAAAGGCGAAGACGCCCCTATCTATCTTGAATGTTTTATCATCAGAAGCGCCAGGGGTCTCGTTAAATTGTCATAAAAGTTACATGGCAATTTAGCGATGAAAAGAACAAAGATTACTCTTAACGAAGCTGAAATATGTTAGGCAGCTATTTTAAATTTAACCAGAAGACAAACTCTGTGCTGCTGTTTCATCCCCTGCTTACGGATGTAAGAGATTTGTTCCGATCAAGCGAATGGCAGGAAATCCCCGTCTAATTTTAGTAGGGGGGGGGGGGGGGGAGGTACAAACACTCCAAACTTTTCACCTAGAAAAACACACACACAAAAATGCAGAGACCGGTGACAATTAATGTGCTCGGTTCTCGTGGCGGAGCGGTAACAAACATCAGTGAGTGTTGTCTGTTTAGCAGGGTGCACAAACACTCCATCTGGGATTTCCAGGTTTTTGCTTAGTCGAATATGAGACTTGAATAAGTGAAAAAAAACTTCGTAAGACATCAGATCTGATGTCTGGTGTACAGAATTCGCATTGGTTATTTCATTTGCTAGTTACCGTAAGTCACAAAATAATGTGTTCCACAACATTCACTCTGCTGGTAATTTGGTTTCCTCCTTGGCTAGTTCTCATAATCTTATGCTCTCTTCACAAGACATCATAGCGTTGACCGTACCTGCTCTCCGTAATCAACGTTAGTTTTTGTTGAACCTTTTGCCGAAGTATGAACGCTGGGTGAAATCAGTCTAGGCAGAACTCCTTCCTCTCCTTTCCTACTGATACTAAAGCCAGATTGCGAGATTAATCATGTTTCAAATTTTAAGATGTGTGTGTGTGTGTGTGGCGTGGAGATACACTTTTCCCTGCTGTTAATGAATGGTATCAAAGCCATACTATTATGAACTGACACATATTTTAAACAACATTTCTTTAACATACATTCCCTGTCTTCAGCCGTGGGCCTATAGTGACTTCCAATTTAAACATGTTACTCGCTGTCCATCTTACCACCTGATTCTGTGCAATCTGTGCAGCCCCCCCCCCCTTTTTTTTTTCTTTATGTATGTACATTACAAGTCATTGTATTATATTCCTGTACAAACAAATGATTTTTTATCTTCAAATTTATCATTTTCACTCATTGTTTCACATTTTTTTCTCCATTTCAAAGCCCAGATTTCTTCAAAATGCCAAGTCTATTCCGAGCTAAAATGACAGAAAACATTTTATTTTTTTTAATGGGATTGGCCTTAAAAGTAACCATGACCTAAAGCCTGGAAGAGATAGAGCATGGTTCAACAGTCGCCTGACACCAAAAACTACTTTTTCCTACCCGTGAAATCTGTTGGTGCTGTTTCTAAAGCTTCTCTGGGCTCTAGCCCTCTCTAGCCCGGAGTTCCAGCGTGGGCAAGCTGTGACACACAACGGCAGGAATTAGCTTGCTGGGTTGACAAGTCTTTAACTCTAAATTCCACTCACCCGCCTATGCTCGCAAGTGTTGTGGCGAGGATTTCCAGTGAGTAAACATAGGCTTGAACCCTTCCCTTCAGCGGTTCTACTGAGCGATGAAATAAAAGAGTCACTCTTGGATGAGTTAGAGCTATAAATGAGTGCATTATCCCGGAGTGAAAGAAAGGGGAAGTCTCTCATTTTCCCCCTTTTCCTGATGTGTGTGGATTTCTCTCTCTCTCTCTCTCTCTCGATTCCTTGTCTGCAAGCTTCTCTCTTTTTTCGCCTCCAAGCTGTATAGAGGCGTTTACCCTGATAACATCATCAGTGACAGTCCTGAAAAAGATGGAAGCGCAGAAATCGATGAGAAGAGAGGAAATGTAGAGAAAAGGAGAGTTCGGAGGAAAGACCGTTAGTGGCATGGCCATCTTCTTGTGCTGATAGGTTCGGGAGTTTTGAGGATGGTGGTAGGGGAGGGGATTGTGAAGCTGTAATGGGTAGGTCATCCTGGTGAACAGTGTGACAAGGGGGAGAAAGGGAGGGGACCCGAGGGGGGGGGAGGAGGGGGCGAGACTAGGGGAAAGTACATTGCATTATGGAGTGTCGGCGAGAGATTGAAGGAAACAGGAGGTGTGTGTTAAGGAAAGAAAGATAAAAACACAAAGATAAAAACACCCGGCCCGGAATGGAAGCGACATGCAGGAGGAAAGACTGAAGTGTGAGTGTCAAGGAGCTGGGGCGATGTGAAGTAAATGAGTGAATTGTGTTAAGGATCTGATGAAAGAAAACTCTGGACTAAGATGAACACAATTATTAGCTTTAGAAAATCCAGTACGATACCGCATTAAGATAGGAGACTGGCATGGAAAGAGTTTGATATAAAAAGAAGATAGGCCCGAACGAAAGAAAAAAATAGCTGAAGAAGAAAAGAAAGAAGAAGAAAAAGAGAAGGACGAAGCGGTGGAGAAAATGAAGAAACATGAGAAGATGTGGTAGAGGTCGAGGCGAGGCTGCCTGAGGGTCATAAACCACAAGAATAATGAGGCAAAGAAAAGAGAGGAAAACAGAACAGAGAAAGAAAAAGAGGGAGAGTAAATGATAATGTAGAAAAAAAAAGTAATGATAAAACTAAAAACATCGGTTGATTCATGCAGAAGCCAGGCCAGCTCCAGTCGGTGATGACTCAAAGATGTTATGTGCAGATGTTCTCCATGAAGACAATGTCTGTCTTAAATGCATTGTGCCAGCACATGCGACATGCATTTGGTTTTAACCAGTGGTGACAGTGCCGTGATGGTAAAGTGGAGATAACTCATGTTTAACTTTATAGACAAGATGTTTTTGTCTCTCCCTCTGAGTAGTTTGTGTCCATGTTCGTGAGCCGTTTCCCGGAAATAACTCAATTGATCCGTTAAATGACTTGACTTCTCGTTAAAAGAAAAAAAAAAACAGTTTGATCGACACGGTTTAAAAGCCTTTTCTACAGCGACTCTGAAGACCTTGTTTTAATAGGGTGGCATTGCTGAATGATGCCAAAGTTAGATTGTACGCTGAGCCATGTGTCAAATGTTTCCCATCTGCAACCAAGGCCTGACAGTTTGACTGGCTTCAAAAGATGAGAACTAAATCTTCTGTCTGAGAATAGTCCAGAACACACACAGACGTTTAATGCGTACTATTATTCAATTCGCACAAAATAAGCTCATAGTAAGGATCATATGGGCGCATCAACACAAACACGGGTATATTGCATCTATTGAGGTTGAACTCGTTTACGCGTGTAAAAGAATATTAATAGAATGTGTGTATAAACTGAAGAATCAAAGACTGTAAAGGAAAACAGT
>JBCEWB010155135.1:0-10590 GCA_039654565.1 Peronia peronii
AAAAAAAAGGAAAGAAATCAAAAGATCTGGTTGGTAAAAAGAAAGAAAGAAAAGAAAAAGCGCTGAAAGAATGTTTACAAAGTCTGGGAAGAGGCAACTTTATCTTGTGAAGGAACATTATGTTGTTTCTGAATACCGTTGTCGAGATGATTTTTCAAGACGCTTCAAGTTCGGTGACAAGTTTTATTAAGCACTGAGATGTGTCTGAGGGCCCATTGACTTACCGTTAATGTCTGCCGAGACTACTTAGCGCACAGATGAAGTAGGATTCAGCTCTGAGTTCGACCACTTCTTCCCCGCCCCCCTCTCCAATCAACCAACCCACGTCCGTATCTGACTGATGCATGAAAGTCCCTCACTGCATCCCCGATATAGAAACGCCACCTGAGACAAGTTGAAATGTCCAAAAATCCAGAACAGAAGCTGCTCAGTACATCGGTACAATAAGCTTGCCATCCCTGAATGTCATGAAATGAAGGATTCTAGGTTTGACCGGTAAGAAAGTCTCTCAGATTTCAAAAGTTTTGTCATCCCCGGAGGTCCGAACGAACGGATTCGTGGGCTTAGCCATTATGAAAATCAATAGCATTCATTTATCTAGCTATACTATTGGTTCTCATGGAAGAAATAATGTACTTCAGAGCAAACTGCCATTCGATTTGAGAGGGTAAAAAATTATGTGATGTGGATAGAAAACAAAACAAAATAAACATTAAAAAAATTGTCTTGCTTGCTATCTCTACTCTATTCTCTATCTTTAGTTTATCCTCTGAATTCTTTATCTATCGATATCATATGCATTCATTTTTGACAAAACAGAAACTGACATAACACATTTCTTAATCAAGACTTTAATTCCTCCTACATTAAACAACAGCTAACAGCTACTCAGTCACATCTCCACGGCAATCGGTCTATATTATTGCGCAAATTTTGTAGTGCTTTTGCTCTCTATATTTACTATATTGCAAATACTTCTTAGAGGTATTCGTTTCAATGGAGAGAGATTCTTCAGATACTTGATAAACGCGCAACAACAGTGAGATCGAAAGTGTTAACAGATTTTGTATTGTTTGGAGGAGGTTCTTTGCCAGTGTATGACATTCTTACCTATTGTTATTGTTCTGATGTGCTTGAGATGGTCGTCCTTGGATTTCGATACACTTTGCTCGGAGTAAAAGCGTTTGTCAATGTGATAGACACGACAAGCACTTGAGTACTCGCGATTATTTTTTTTTTACACGGAACAGAATAGCACACTGGGTTCGACAAATCCTTTACGTGTAGAGATAACTCTGAAATGAGCATCAAGTTGAGGCCGTGCTTCACTGTCAGAGGGACGCATCAGGCACATGGGGCTGAAATAATACGCTGAATTGAAAGTATGAATTGGCATCTTGGACTTTCTCTCTTAAATAATGCACACGCTCCCAGAAGGCCTCTCCGACCCCGACCCCCCCCCCCCCCCCTCCTTTCCCTCCGCCTACTTTCTTTTGTGGACCCTTTTTCAGACCCTACCTGACCCGCCTCTCTTTGTCTTAGACTCCCTCCCTTCCTACCCCCCCCCCCCCTCCCCCCCTCTCATGGCCTCCCGCTTGGGCCAGCCTGATCTGACATCTCTACTGCTGTTACGTCTCCCAGTGCCAGCCTTGACTATGACAAATTGTCAGGGCACGGCGTGACCCACTGCGCAAACTGATTGTAAAACCAGTAATGGCAAAACGTAGTAGGACAAAATAATATCAAATATTTGATGACTGAGCGATAACTTTCAACGTAGCGCTGTCTGTCTGACTCACCGTCTGAGCTGGGATGGCCTCCGAGTCGATTTTTGCTTACTTTTTGTATATCATGATCACTGCACAGGAGCGGTGATGTCTCGCTATCAGTGAGTGACACACGCCACTATTGATCCACTAACGGCAGAAACACCCAAACCCTATGGTACTCTTACCCGTCCCTAATGTTACTAAGGATGAAATTTGGTGTCCTCTACCTATACTCTTTTGTATTTTTGTTTTATTTTGTTTTTATTTAAGAGATTTATAAAGAAGCGAGGAGGTGCACTGCCTTTCATTAAATTTGGCCTGTAGAAAGAGTTCATTATTATTTTATTTTTCTTAATTAAATAAACCATCTAACCATCTTTAAATGTTTCGACAAACGTTCGTACTCGAGACAAAGCGTAGACAAAAGACATCTCATAAATGATGTCTTGTCACATTTTCGTTACAAAAATGTAGACCAGTTGTGTTTTCGATGCTTTAGAAGCTAAGATGACAATGCCAAACAATGTACACGAACTGACCCGTACGCCGTTTATGGCTCTCTGTTTTTGTAGACAATGGACTTTGAGCACACGTCGTCGTGCAGAGAAGGCTGTGTAGGATGAGGATAAGAGTGGATTACAGACACACACTGTGTCGCAGATCCACTGTTACGTGATATTCCTGTTAAGCTAAAGACCGAAGACAATTTCCACTAATGAAAAGAGACTAACTTACTTCACTGCCGTGGAGAGGAGCATCAGAAATCCTAGAAAAATCGGTCTGCAGTTATAATATAATATTTATACAAAAGGTCCTCTCTTATCAGAAAAAAAGTTGATTCGAACCATATGATAAATCTTTTACATTGGTATAATCCCAGTTGACGTGATCACATTTCCACCAGTGCATCCAATCCAGTTTCACTACACAACTTAAAGAGGGAAAAACTGAAATGTAAAGTTAAAATTGTTATCATTGTCCATATTGTTGCCCAGACCATGGTTACTATTGCTCTCCAATCATTATTTCTTTTACTTTCTATGCCCTATACAGCCTCTCAATTTAAATGCCTGGTCGTTTACAGAAATGTACAGGATTTGATTACAGAATCATATTTTATGAATATTGCAGTCTAATCAAACAAAAGTGAAAATAAGAAAACACAAAAACAAAAAAGATGTAATGAAGACGAAACGATAAAAATGAAAACAAAAGTTCCGTTTGGTTCATCAAAGCGCAAATCGATAAAGATCACAAAGTTCCTTACATTATTCTTATCGAAGCTCAAATAATAATTAAGTCTGCCCCACCCAGGCACGCCGGGGCTTGGCCTGATATGACCTGTCACGCCGGTCATAATTGTGCGTGACCTATTACTCAGGAACGGCCGACTGGAAACCCCATAGGACCTACGAGTCCACACCCAGGGAACCCCTCCCATTCTGAGACAAGGACAGTAGATAATCCCTATTACATTTGCATTACACAGGCTAGGCCACTTCAGTCATACACGTATGACTGTTACAAAATTGTAATTATGACAATATCAATCCACTACAGTTCAAAGCGATATGTGTGACATGGTGTAAAGAATAACGTAATAAAACTGAAAATTTTATTTACCTTCTGTTATGTCTGACACGCTAACATAGCACTCTGAAAACAGATGCTTAAAATGAAAAGGTACTTTGTTAGAACAAAAATAATCATCATAATATTTCTCATTCATTTTCTTTTCCTTCTTTTTCTTTTCTGCCGCTTATACCACTAAGGGCGTCGCGGGAAGAAAGAGTCGTCTGTCTGCCGCACGTCGGAATGCCTGGGAATGTTATACGAAGATAGTGTCTCTAATTCATAGTTCTTTGAATTCAATAACACTTTCATTCACTGCTATTTTGTTTCATTGCTTCATGTTTGTCTTAAGATTTCTAAAGGTTAGCTGAACGTAGTCATATCTGGAACTATTCTACGCATGGCTTGTGTCGTTTTATACGCTGCCTTAGAGCTTTTGATGATTAATTGAAAGTGAGTATAATAATCTGATATTGTGCGATAAGTTCTCTCCAACAACGCAGAATGTCTGGACTGCGACTGTCCCCGCCCTCTTCTCCACCCCACTCCTTAGTCTGGCGTGCGTGGATCGTGAATAATTCGTCAATCACAGTGGTATCATTAGTTCTGCTTAGTTCGATACTTCACAAATATGGGGAAAAAATGGTAGTTTATTCGTCATCTCCTGAAGTAGATTTTTGTCTTCAATGTAAAACAGAGAGTGAAAGAGAAGACAGGGGGAGAGAGAGAGAGAGAGAGAGAGAGAGAGAGAGAGAGAGATGGGGGGGGGGGAGATAAAGAGAAAGAGGGGTTAGAAGAGAGAAGTAAAAGAAGCGCTTCGGTCATTCATGACTGTGGTGATGAATCAGCCGTTGGAAGGCATTATTGATTCAAATTAAGTGAATATATATGCATGTATAAAATGTATGCATTATAAAATATGTGTGCCTACAAGTACAAGAGGGGGTAGGGATTCGAAGGGAAGAGAAAGAGGACAGCAAATGCGGGGACTGGAAACAGAATACATACAATGATAGAGCATATAAGGGCAGTGAAAAGAACACAAGGGACATAGACGGACATAGACAAATGAGGGAGGAAAGGGAAGAGAGGGTAGAAGATATGCCGAAGTGTTTCAAAGATTTATTACGCTGCTTCGTTTATCTGTTGTTGATTTTTACTCAGTCAGAGTACGGACAATTAGGACAGCCATCGTTTTGTTTCCAGATTTAAGGCGTTTATCTCTGACTAGCAACTTTCACATCTTTCACTCTCTCCTCCCACTGCTTGTTATATGATCCGGTCTCTACCGGTCACTCTAGCTGTCTTTCCCACTGTCTTTCTCTCTCTCTCTCTCTCTCTTTCTGTGTGTGTGTGTGTGTGTCCATGTTCACTCTATTTCTTTTCTCTCTCGATCTCTCTCACTCTGCCTTCCCTTTCACTCTTTCTTTCTTTCTACGCAGTCCTTTCTCTGTTCTCCTCTCTAACCCTGCCCTATCCTGTTTCTACATCACTTTCTTTCTTTTTTTTTTTTTGTCTTCTCTTCCCTCCCTCCTCTCTCTCTCCCTCTCTTCTCTCTTTCTCTCTCTCTCTCTTTCAATCTATATGGTATAAGTTCTCACTTCTATGATGGGGCCTGTTCATATCCATAAATATAATCCTAACTCCAAAATGAGCTTTCTAATATCTGGCTCATCTATGTCGGAATAATCCTCATTCCAGACCAGGATTTCTGATTAAAATGTCCACTTCTCAGTTTACCCACATCCCCAAAAAGGGACTGTTCATAAAAAAGTCCCCCTGTCACTACAATCTTACTCCACGATACGCTTTCACTTAAACAAATAAATATTTAAAAAGTGATGATAATACTAATAATGATAACAATACATGTTTTTTTTTTTAATTCTCTGTCATAGTAATCCTCATTCACAAGATGGAACTTGTAACAAGAAGTCCGTAGGGCCATATTCTTACTGTAAGATCGAATTTCCAATTTAAAAAAGTAAAAAGTCTCTGTCGATATAACCGTAACTCTTGTTTGTAAGAGATTTGTGACAAAGAATCCATGACGCAGTTATCCTCATGTCCGTATGCCCGGACACCAGGATGGCATTCCAAACAAAAAACTATCTGTTCAGCCTAACATGCACTCTGAGGATGGGAGTTCTACGAAATAGTTCATGTCCGAATAGTCTTCTCTCGGGGATAATAATTTTGAAACAAAATTCATTGGATATTGTGGCTTATTAAAATCATAGATTGTCATACATCTTGGAAGTCTCGTTCTCTCAATTTAAATGCGTAATTGATTGACATCCTCTAAACAATAGGATGGAAAATATCAAACAGGTGAACAAAATCATAATATGACTGTCTTATACAATAGCTGTGGCTTTAAAGAAAAATGTGTTTGGCGAAGGTAAACTGCCTAGACCTTGAACAAACACAATTTTTCCCTTTATCTTTTGGAATTCCCAGAAGAGAAAGAGGAAAACAAGCCGCGCCATGACCTTACCTGTACATAACAACAACATCCATAAATAATTTTGTATTATTAAGCTATTTTCTGAATATGAGTAGAAAAACAATGAGTAAGATGCCATAGGCAATTGTATTTCTTCGTTCTTTACACGTACATGCTGCAACATAGATCTGCCGAAACAACAAGAAGTAAAAACATGCATTTTGTTTCTGACTCCTGTATTTCGCAGGTTTGATTTTTATCACTGACTTTGATATGATTGTACAGGTTTTTGGCAAATAATTATAGTCTTTTGAAGTGACAGAGACGGGATTGCATGGGCCTGATCTACGTTACAGTTAACAAATGATAAAATTAGTTATTGCACTTTGGTAGAGGCTACGGATTAATTTGAAAGAAGCTCGAATGGAGTTCTCATGAGACGAAGTAGTTTTTATTCAACCAAAAAGTTCAGCAAATCTCCTGAGTTTTCTCGTCGAAGATGTTGTCAGGTCATACGTTAATGTAATAAATAAAGAGTTTTGTTCTTGCTGTTGTTGCTGTTTTTCAGATTTAACCCTGTGTTAATGTGCATCAAAAGGTTTGGTCACTTGATGCAGATGCCGCCTACAGCCAAGCTCCCGTCAAGGCATATAATACCAGATTCTATTCTGGAGGAAACGCCAGAGGAAGACCGAAACAACATTAGAAGGAATCCGTGGCAGTCCCACCCCGAGCTCTTACCATGTCCCTCCTTCAGACATCGCTGACAGAGGTCTCTATTTCCCTGCAAACATCTAACGGTACCAGTGGGGAAAAAAAAAACATCTATAAACCTGTTACTATGCATACGCTTATAGGTACTGAATCTACATTTTAAGACTTATACAATAATGGCGGCGTGTTTTTGTTTTTTGGTTTTTTGGTTTTTTGTTTTTTGTTTGTTTTTTGTTTTTTCTTTGTATGGGCATTATATTTTGTCAGAAATTCCTGTGAACGTTCTGGCAGCTCTTTGAGATGACGATATGTTTCCTGCATCCTGTAATATTCTAATCTGAACATTTTGCTAACCAGTTCTTGAGCTCTGATACATGATATCGTATTCAGATTGATCGCAACCATAAGCACATAGGAAGCAGTATTATTATTGATATCACAGCTCGCTACGTAAACGTTTTAAAGAGAAGCTGAAAAGGAAGCAGACAGATTTTGCAATTCATGTTATCGCAGAGTAAATTTTACGCCAACTACGACATTGCATTAATGAGGAAACTTCGATTTACTGTGAAAGTCTACAAAATGATGACTTGTGCAAAGAGCCGGGTAATGTTTGTAGAATGCAGAATGTTAGGGTCTTCTCCTTTGCCAAAAGTTCGGCCAGCAATCTAACGGGGAGTGTCACGTTACAGGAACTCAGATAACAGAGGTGTGCTTGCCTGTCCTGACAGTGTGGTGACACTAACACATTGCCCTAATTATGCTATGCCGGGCACTATGTCTGCAGTCTGTGTATGACGCATTTTCTGTGAGGGCAATGCTATAACTGGTCGGCATGATATATAAACTAACAATTACATGAGAGTTCATACTAATATAGGCGTCCATATTCATGTGGCTAAACAGTTGCACAAAGAAAAGACTAAACACATATTCAAAGTCCTGTATAAGACAATTTATCCAATTAAAAATATAACAAAACTAAATTAAAAAAAAAAAAGAAAGACAGAAAGACAGAAAGAAAAACAAAAGCTTACGATGTGAAAAGGAACGGGTCTTTTCTTTGGTCATCGTGCCGAAAATGCTGATGAGTGATAAGGCACAATACGACAAACAAGGCATAACAATTATAACTTATGCTAAAAACTGACATGTCATTTGTTCTGTCATCGAAAATCTGTAATGTGGGATGGTAAACAACTTAACTGTCAGTCAGTAAAACCGAATTTACTTCTAAATTAATGAGTAATATTAATACTGTTGTCATTTTCTGTCAAAACTATAATCATATTGAACCTATAGAGATGTAGGCACAGACTGATGACATTAATGAAAACACTGCCATGGTTTTAGTGTTTCATAATCTTTCAAGCATAACTTCTCTAGGCGTACTTTGCTCTTGCATAGTGCCGCATAAACTAGAGTCGAAATTAAGAGTGTCTTTGCGTGGGAAACCGCTTATGATAGCCATTTTCTTCAGGAAAGTTATATTATGCACCAATAAAAAAAAAAGAGAGAGAGAGAAAGAGAGAGAGGGGGATTGTCGTTTTTTGGTTTTTTTTTTCATAAGGCAGACTGTGTCTTGCAAATAAGAGACGACTGACATTTTGGATCAAAATCACACATCGTCATAAACCAGACAGCTGCCTACTTAGAGACAGGCAATTTGCCGATTGAGATATTATCGCCTTTCCCGTAACTTAATATATCATCCAAATTTCAAAGATAATAAGGAATGTCACAAGGAATGACTAAAAAATAGCGCCAAAGAATTTTGCTTAACTCGTGTTTTGAGTCAGCCAAGTTCACAATATAATAGCACACACAAAAATTACATATCTCAGTTATTCATTACGATTCATTTTTCCTTCTCTCTGAATAGCAAGTATGCATTGAAATGAACTAAACATTCTGTCGATGGATATGGCGGCAAATTATTAAAAGGTGAAGGTATATCGACATAAACGTTCCATAAATGAGTGCCTAACTCGTCAGGAAGTGCACCGATGATTCCAGATGGAGCTACGGGCTTACAAGAAGGAAAACCTAAATAATATTGACACATTATGCCCACTTACATTCAGAGAAAACATGAGCCCATGTTCTTTGTGTCTGTTTTCATCATTTATCATGTTTTAGTGCAATGCAAGCCATAATCGTGCTGATGTGCCGTTAAACTAAACTTAAATTCAAACCCAAACATTTATCACGTGTGTAAGTGAGCATGCTCATTTCACGCTAAATCTGTAGAAGACTGCGAGAGTAGTGCTAGAGCACTGTCAGAATAATATTGCGAGAGTAATGCCACACCAAACCAAAAGCAATACCAATGTAATGCGAGAGTCAAAGGCCACTGGTTTATTCTCAGCGTCTCGTAAATAGTGAGAGCTCAAATTTGGTGAGAGTGTGGATTGTTCTTCTGTCCTTCAGTCACATCAATAACTGCGCATACAAAAGCTGCCCCAAAGAGGCTATTTAAATGCAAATTGAAGCTGTCCATTCCAGTGTGTGAAGAATTTAGATTGCAAAGTCTGAACAGCCAGATTCCCCAACAAATTCCTAACAATCACACACATCGAGGAGCCTCTCTTATGCATTCCGGTTTGTGTGTTAGTGTGTTTGTGTTGTTGTTGTTGTTATTGTTGTTGTTGATTTTTAAGGCGATCAGATTTAATTCACCGCGGAACTTTACTATAATATCAAGTCGTATCTATTATAACTGTGAAAAAAAAAAATCTCATTCAGATGAATTAGATAAATAAGCAAACGGTTAGATGGATCTGAGAGACTTTTATTTATAGTAGGCGCAATAATTATTCATTTATTATTATCATCATCATTGTTGTTGTTAATATACATAAATTCCTTGAGTTTTAGGACAAAGATTGTCAACCATTAATTAACTAAACACATTAACCCCTTCACTGCCACGACTTATGAACCTGCATTTTGTTATCTTTCTCTTTCTTTTCCTTTCAAAACTCAGTGGTTTCTCTTTTTTCTCTTTTTTTTTAAAAAACATTTTGTTTGTTTGTTTTTCGTTTTTGTCAGCTGTTGAAACCCAAACCACTCATTTATCCAGCTGCTGTATTCATGCGAAGATTGCAGCATTCCCCAGTTTGAAATGAAACCTCCAAGATAAAGTTTCTTCGTCATGATGGTTAAGGGATTAAAAGAAACAAACGATAATCTGAAGAACCAATGAGTTGAAAATGAATACATTGATGGAACGGGTCAAATTTTCGAGCTAACTTGGCTCTTCATTAGTCAAGATTATTGTTCGTACTGTTGTTGTTCTCATAAATATTATTACTATTTATAAGCTTGAACATATGAACAGGTGATAGGTAACATTATATAGCCTTGCTCGACAGTTAACAGAATGATTGATCAGTCAGTGAGACATAGCACCCACGGTCTTCGTTGGAAATTTTTAAAAGTGTGATTAAAAGTCTATGGCAAGCGTGCGTACGTCGATGTTGGTATTTGGGTGATTAAACTGAATGTTACTCAAAGAAGACGTATTTGGTGTTGTGAACGCGTCAATCTCTCGAACGTACAATTCGGATCAAACACTTCGCGAGTTTACTTTTCAGTTATTATCGCCTTTTTAGGACAACGCCAAACACAGTGAGCTTTTTCGGCTTCATTCAAGTAGAAATACAGATCTTTATGCAACAATGCTGTGTGCCAAATTTCATATGGATACATTCCGTAGTTGTCGAGTCCATATGCCTTTTATACGTTTTGTTGCAGATTTATAGCACATGTAAAGATTATTATTATTTTAATTGCATTGTTATTTTGTGCAGCAATATAGCTTTAAGATGCGGGACTGATTTGCTATATGACTGGATGTAGAAAGAGAGCGTCTAAACTTCTTATTTCACAAGACTTGGATCATAGATCACCGAGCCGATAATAAATATCACTGGGCACAAGTGTATATTAATTGCAATCGCTGTTCATGATCTTTTTTCCCGTCGTAAATTTAATATAGACTCTACCTTTCTTTCGAAAAAAAAAGGGGGGGGGGGGGGGGGGGGGGACACCCCAACGCAAAACGAAAAAATTCCCCCTTTCCAAAAC
>JBCEWB010155146.1:7979-26024 GCA_039654565.1 Peronia peronii
ACACACACACACACACACAGAGAGAGAGAGAGAGAGAGATGAGGAGTTGGAAGAAAAAACTTGAAATGTCCAGAACACGTATACATAAAGGCGCACGCATGTGTAAACCTATCTAACCGTATTTGACACAATATAGCCGTAATCGTGCTGATGTGTCGTTAAACCCCAACACAGAGAACACAGACAGACACCCACACACAAAATCACACCGCTTACTTCCATTCCCTCAAACCCAAGCACCTACAGAGTGCATATCTAAAAGGAAATCGATTGCACTAGACTTATCAAGCATTAACAGGAAAGTGAGAACTGAAGTTATTTACACAGTAAGAGAGCGTATCCACATCACTGACATTCTTTGGTATCTTCCTACTAAGATGCTTGAAAGACGCGGAAAAAAAGATAAGACAATAATGAAACTTGCTCGGGTTGTTTCGGGATTGTAACTCGTACTTCTTTAAAATGCAGGCCAATTGTATGGTGGTGATAGTGTGCGACAAGACATGTGAAATGAGGTTAAGGTAGAGGGGAGGTGTCATTGAGTATTCAGGTTAAAGTAAAAAAGTTTGGTTTTTAGTGAGTTAGATCTCTTTGAACAGTCAGCTAGTTGTTCGATTGTGATCCCTTGAATGAGATAAGGGGTGAATGGTGTTAGTTTCTATTCTGTAAAGGCATTCTGCAAGAAATGTAAAGTCGTATTAATTTTTCGCATTTTTTTTTCTTCCAGAGATTGATTACTCCAGTGCTAGGTTATTTCTGGCAGCTTTTGTCCAACTAACTGACGATTATGATGTGCTATAATAACAAATATTAAAACATGAGATGTAGTTAAAATAACTGTTTTCCAGCCTGAGTTTTTAATTCATTCATTTGTCATATCTTGAAATCCTATTTCTATTCTTCCATTAGAGAGTACTCCAAAGGCAACCAATTCTCCAACAGAGTACAGTCATTGAAGCTTCAGAAATGGTTAGATATAGCCATAAAGAGATTATAGTGAATGAACAAGACTGACAAAATAAGCGACATTGACAATCAATATATACATAATTGTAAATCAAAAGTAAAATAGACATTGCACACTTTCGGAATAAAAATCAACTTGCAATACCAGACCAAAACATGTCCCGACAAAAAAGAGAGGGAGAGGGAAGGACAAAAAGTTAGCATTTCGGAATATAGCCTACACAAAAGCCACAAAGAGATTGAGAGCTGCCCAAGTCATCATAATGACAGTTACCGGATAATAACCTCGTATAACTATCATTTTGTGCTTGTCTCTTAACAATATTCTTATACCTTATTCTGTGGTCATTGAAAAGCAGGTCGTGCGGTTTTCCAGTTTTGAATTTCATATATTTCTGATATGAAACTTTTTTATTTAATAGTTTATAGGGTTGGAGATAATTTATCCTTGTTTCCCCCCTTCCTCTTTCTTGATCATATGATAGTTGGGGCATCCGCTGATGACGCCCACATTTCTCAAGGTCCCTGCTGCCTTTTGTGACTCTCTAAGCCGAGGTCTGTCCATTTTTTAATGTTTTCTAGGCGTGTCTTATGTTCTTTAACCACCCAAGTTCCGTGCAGGATTTATTTTCACCAAGCGAGAATCCATTCTGAAGTTGTTGTTACCCTCTTAATTTCTATGTTTCAACTATAGCCAGAAAATCGCTGTAATGGCCGAGGGCGTATTCTCGTTCGTATCTCGTTGTCTGTTACGCATCAAGCTCTTTGTACGAGATTCTCTGGAGCCGCCTATAGCATCTCATCTCCACTGCTTCTGTCTTCGTTTCGAGTTCTGCTATAAGTGTCCAAGTCTGAAAGACGTTTAAAAAGTTGCAATTTGATTTTTTGTGCCGAAACAAATCTTCTTATCTATCCATATTGGCTTCAACTTTGCGAGTGCTGTCGTTTTCTCGCGATTCGTGAGAGAATTTTTGACCCGAACCCGTTTCCTTATGGATAAATAAAATATTTGCATTTATCAGTGACTATGTGCTTACCATTTCTAGCACCAGCCCGCTCCCTGTAAGGCCTTTTGTAGAACATGCTGTGTTACTGTTGACTATGGGTTTGCTTTTCTGTGCACTTATGCCCGTGTTATATGCTTATTATTTGAACTGAAAACTACATGGCAGACAAGAAATATTAATCAGGGAATTCACAGAACGATCGAAACTGTCCTTGTATACAAGAGAACGCGAAACATCTTATGACTTTAGCATTAATATAGCAGTGTTGCTTATGACAAAGTACAACCACAGCGAAAAGGTCGTCCTAACACTATGATCCATTTTCAAGATAACGAATCAGACGACACCTGATAGTGTGTTCGGCCTTTCAAAAGGCAATAGATGCTGTCCTGGTTGAAACAGTATGCGAAATTTGGATGACTGATGTCTTGATCAAAGCAGGACAGAGAAGATGTTGCTGAAAGTGTGCGTTCTGTTACTCACTGCTGTTGTAGTAGCAGAAGCAAGAAAAGAGAGATCTCACATGCACAAGAGAGGTTTGTAAATTTTAAATGGTTGCCGGTAATTTAATAACTGATTTTTATATGGCTCCACACAACTCTTCAGACGGTAACTGGGCGTGTCATGTTATGTTTTAAGTACATGGTATTGTTTATGGTTTAAGTATATGATACGCACATACAAACAGACTCGCAGGCATGCACTTCAAAGGCATTCTAACGTTTGCCTACAAACCGTCAAAAACTGGCCTGGCGCGAATTTTGTTTAGTTCACAATTACACCTTAGCAGTTATCCTATAACTTTTTACTATTAATTGTAACATGTTTTTAAGGTAGTGTTGTAAAGCTGGCCATAAATTGTTAGTGCAGTTCCATTTTAGAAATACTTTATAAATCACAAAATGCCTGCTTTCCAACATTTTGTTAGAAAACGTCAACATTGTCGAGACTGCTCAGCTGCCATTATCTCAAGTGGACATGACTGTATTTGATGGGCATAGCACCGAAAATAGCCCTGAGTGTGTGTGTGTGTGTGTGTGTGTGTGTGTGTGTGTGTGTGTGTGTGTGTGTGTGTGTGTGTGTGTGTGTGTGTGTGTTCTTATTGTCTATTAATTAGCCTTTTCGCGGCCAGGGACATATTCGTTAGAAGTCTTAAACATCAGTTCAAACTACTAGATTCAATGACTCGACTTTGGCCATTGAAAACACAAATTATCTGTAACGCTACGGATGCAGGGGTCCTGGAAAAATCAGCGATTTGAACGCAGGAGAGACAGCAAAATGAATGTTGAAAGAACCTCGGCAATAAATAAGTTAAGTCATTTGGCTTATTCTACAGCTTGTACTCAGAACGAATTTGCGTGTGGCGATGGAACCTGCATCGACAGCGAATGGCAGTGTGACACACAGGCTGATTGTCAAGATGGTTCTGACGAGATGGGATGTCGTGAGTAGTATAGGCTGGTCTTCTTCTCGTACAAACACATATTTGATCTCTAGCAATCTAATAAACAATGGTAGCCACAGCATCAGCAATGAGGCTCGATTTAGCAGAGCGAAGGTCCGATTCGTGAATTGATTCGTATAAAATTCCGCTCAACGTCTTGAAACTAATGTAAAAAAAATTAAACATGGTGACATACTTGTGCAGATTTTTCTTATTTCAGATTCATTTTGATACTGAGAAGAAATTTCTTTAACCACATGTCAGCGCACAGCAACTAAACTGTCGCGTCTTTAAAAGGTTCTCCATGTGGAATAACATGATATGTCAATCCCTTCTTGAAATAGAGATGAACATGCCGAACACAAAATACTACAGCCCTTGAAAACTTATGTTTGCACTTGCTTAATATGTAGAACCTTTCTCTTTGCTTTGATCTTCCTCCTTAGTGTGGATAAAACAACTGAACAAAATTTAGATTCACACCTATATCAATAATTTATTGACACAATGCCTCTAAACAGGTTGGTTTTTCTTTGTGTACTGGATAATCATTTAAGTTCATTGCCTTTAATCTGAATACAAGAGGCGCAACAGACAATAGAGTTCTATATTTCATTGCTACGTTTATCTTTAAATAGATAAATGAAAAATAACTCTTATTTATATGACACGTTTAAAATATGTAGACCTTATCAGTACGAACCATAGACGTCTTTGCAGCACTGTTTATTCATCAGAGATACATCTTGTGGCATGTAAAAAAAAAATGCCTTTCCATAGAAACACAAAATCTCACTCTGAAGAAGATTAGTAGTGCTGTGGTTTATTTTCCCCACTCATTCTTTGAAACTTGTTTACACTGGAAACCGATAGTCATACCGTTGCCCCTGTTCAGTTGCTGTGTTTAATGTTTAGTTCATGCGTACCACGATCATACTGGGATTGAAATTCAAAATTCCATTCTCCAATTTCGTTCTCAGCTGCTGATTGCTCTCACCCTAATCAGTACAAGTGTCCTGCTGGTCAGTGTATTCCCAGGACTTTTGTATGTGACAGCTTCACTGACTGTAGCGATAACGCGGACGAGCTCAGTTGTTCTGTCCCAGGTAAGTCTTCTTCCTCAACTTACATATTATCCGCCTCGACAGACAGACAGTCAGACAGACACATATACAGAGACACACACAGACACATAGACAGAAAGGACAGACAGACTGATAAGTAGATAGTTGGATCTTTTTGAATTATTTTGATACTACTAAAAATTTTTGTTCATTAAAAACAGGCTTGGTTCTTAAGATTTCAAGGAAAACTACACGTATTCTAAAGAAACAGGACATAGACTAGAAGTTTTAAGGTTGTTCATTGATGTGTTTTCTCCATTTCTTTTTACAGGTGACACACATTCCGCGCACTTGTAACATCAACCTATTGGAGAGGAAACACTATATTATTTTGAACATAACATTTTCATTTCGATTTTTTTTTTTAGTTTGTTTCTCGCTGTATTTGAGCGAAGGAATGGACGGGGATGGGTGGGAGGGGGGGAGTAAAGAGGGGTGGGAGGGGAAGGGGGGAAGGGCGGGGACGCACATTTCTTTTGTAGTGTTATGTAAGTGTAATAACTGAAATAATTTTGTGTTTGTACTATGAAAGGAACAGGAGTTCTGTCCCAGTAAACACTGAAAAATGGCGGAAAGCGTTTGTTGCCTGTTTGTTGTACAATTAAAGGCTCAATGTAATCTGTCTTACTTTTTTTTTTGAGGGGGGGTGTGCTAGAGGTCAGAGAAAGAATGATGTGTGACAAACACAGAAAGAGAGGAGAGGATGAGAGGCATATGGAAGAGATACAGAGATGGAGGTAAAGAGAGGCAGAAGTGGGAGGGAAGCCGAGGAGAATACTGGATGAAATGGCAGAGGCAGACATAAGTATATGTTCTTTGAGCTCACAGTTCCCTCATTTACACCTGTAATATTGTACTTAGAGGCCGCGGATAGGTATACGCCATAGTGTCTATTGCTCACTCGAGGCTAGACAGGCACTATACAACCTATGGATTACTCAACCTTAACCGCTAAAAACTTATTCCCTAAACCTAATCCTAAACTTAACCTCAACCCTGATCCTAATCCCAACCCTAACCCTAACCCTAAAGGGATGTTTTTAAAATATGACAAGGTATGGTGCTCATGGATCTGCCATGGGTTAGATAGGCACTTTGTAGTCCATGCACTTAGTCCCCTATGTCTTTCATATGGATCCGCGAGGGATGAGCGGACACTAATGTGCTTACGAATCCATTTTCGTACTTAAATGTACAGTAAATTGCACGGCTACCCGTCGGTCTATATGACACAGGTCTGCGTAATTAAGACACGCGCCGAGCGGGCAAGAGAAGCACAGTGGTGCTCATGTGCAAAATAAAATATGCACGGCAGTATAATGATATTAAAGACGTGTAAATTCGCGCAGTTTCTAATCTCACAATTCGGCACACGAGTAGCCCGGATGTCGTTCCATCACTTTAAAGAGAGACAGAAAGGGAAAGAATCCGCTACACGTTCCTACCCGGCAGAACCACCCAAAGCCCCCTCTTGACTTTCCTGCTAATGAAATAACATGATTTGGTTGAAACCCTCCTCCTCTCCCCTATCTGCTTCAGTATATAATAAATATGGACCGGGCTATTGTTTTCCAGATTTTAATTCTCGCTCCAACTGTGAAAAGGGGAATTATGGGTGAATGTGGGATTGGTTTGGCATTGACTGATATGGGTCTGTATTTCAGGGCGCATCTACACGGTCACGGGTACACTGCGTCAAACGCAGTATCAATGACATTCTGGGTTGAAAAAAAAAATCGCATGTCAAGATATACAAGCTGACATGGCAGTCTGATGAATATCTATGTACAGAAAATACAGACACATGCATTCAAAATCGCTTAACTTTATCCCATTTCTTCAGAGTTGTACGCCTATCAATGCAGGCTTCAGATGAAATCAATTTCGTAGTATCTTGCCGTATTTAAGTTCGGCGTCCCACCTCTAAACAAATTTCTAGCTTCATCGTTTTTCCATCCGACTTCTGAATATTCTGTTTCATGAGGCCTCTGTCGGTAGAAACTATTTTGACGACCTGATGACAAAAGACCTTTGGGACTATTTTGACACCTGATGACAAAAGACCATTTGGGATATCTTGACCACCTGCAGTAGTTCTGGACATATATGACTCGTTTTTTTTTTTTGTTGGTTTTTTTTTACATTTTTTAGCTCATGAGTTTCTAGATGACTATTCTTTCTGTGTGGCATTGTTTAATTAATTAATGTTGATGATTTTGCAGTAACGGTAACGACTGATGTTACATATGTAGTTACGTTAATTTGTATTAAATTGTGTGTTAGATGTTAAATAGAGAACATCTTTAGAATTTTGTTGTATTTTCAAATGATGAAACTTAATTCAGATATCGACACAGTTTTTATTTCAAGTTATACTTGCTGTGTCAATAGAGCAGCTAGCATTCCCCGACTCCTCGCGAATACTTCCTCCTGGTAACATTGTATTCGAGTGATAACCATATACGTTTCTGATAACATTAGGTAATACCATAGTCACAGTGAAACTACACATAATGATGAGAAATGA
Source organism: Peronia peronii (assembly GCA_039654565.1). Lineage (NCBI taxonomy): Eukaryota > Metazoa > Mollusca > Gastropoda > Systellommatophora > Onchidiidae > Peronia > Peronia peronii. Next base: position 15,051 of record JBCEWB010155146.1, read on the forward strand.
ATTGGTGAAATGAAATCTTGCTCCAACCGAAAGCATTTGGCAGACTAGTTTATCGGATGACGGTCACGGTTTATGAACATATTACATGTATAAATTATTAGGGATGAAGCTGAGAGTTAATTGGCCAATTTCTGAATTTTTAAAATGTACATGAGATATCCGGTAACAGTATCATCAACATCATCATTTTAGAGAAATATCTTGGACCGTCAACCGGTAACTAAATTAGCACATTCAAATTGTGAGGAACTAGTCTAATATTAGAAAGTAAACGAAAAAGTGCCAAATGTTTGAGCCAATTTCGCTCTCCATCAGGGTATCATCGTCACCATCATTATCATTTTACAGAAATTTCTAGACAAGAGAGTTTGACCGTGTAGTTATCGAACTTTAACATACATTACACAGCGTGCAAAAATCCACAAGGATGAAGAAAGTAGATAATAAAGGCCCAAATTTCTTGTTCTTCCTTAGAGACAAAATGTAAATTGAATTGTTCTCAAACATTTTATACCAGAATATCATCATTATCATGATTCAAACATCGTCACATTGCTGGTCTGTTCTGAGGTAAAGATAGCCGCCAAGAAGAAATAAACCTGTTTCCTTTAGTTTAGCAAGCAGTGCAATGCATTTATTGTTGTTATTCTTATTTGTTATTGTTTCTGTTCTGTTATTGAGGTCACGCTTGTCGTTATCATTATTGCTGTTATTACTATTGTTGCTATCGTTGTTGTTGTTGCTGTTGAGGTTGTGTTGTTATTGCCATTGTTATTTATGTTGTTATTCTTGTTGCTGTTGTTATAGTGCTGTTGTTGTTTACCTACAACACTTTCACAAGAAATCTTTCATTGTCATTATAATCCGCAAGACTGTAATTGGGATGGACAAAACAGCTAGGATTAACGTCAGAAAAAAAAGGTCACATATGTAATGTTTTTGTCATTTTTTTGTCATTCCTACAGAATCCGTTTGTGTCATCCCTGCTGCTGACCCCTTTCAGATAGACAATTATAATAGTTCATATTCGATAAAGCACAGACCTGACAATCCCCGTCGGAGTGTTTGTACCTCTTGTTAAAAACAGAACACTCGCTTATTATGTGTGTTGCCAGAGACCTTAAGGTTTCTGCTAACGTGATTTGACAAAATGCCTTTTTTCATTTTGCCAAAATTTTTCATTGTATTATTGGATTCTCATCAACATTCCTCATCTTATGAACTTAACAGGTTTTGAGAAAGCACAGTCATTTTTAAATTATGTAAAGAAAACGATTTTTCAAAACACCTTTCTTTCTGCTGAAACGGGCCAAAACGCCTTTAATTTCACAAAACGCCTTTTTTTCGAAATAAAGGCGTCTGCCTGAAGCCGAGTGAGATGACAAAACGCCTTTAATTTGACAAAACGCCTATTTCCCAAAATCAAAGGCGTTCGCCTGAGGCCGAGTGAAACCACAAAACGCCTTTAACTTGAGAAAACTCCTTTGTACATAGAAAAAAGGCGTTTTGCTACATAATTTGTAATGCGGCAGAACGCCTATTAAATTTATCAGCTTTCCAGGTAATCATTTTTTCTAATCTTCCTTTCATTGTTCTTTTACTTTAGGCTTACGGAGTTCAATTTTAGTATTTTCTGGTAATTGTTTTCCCCACATAGATCGTCATTTAAGTCCATATCCACCCCTATCCTGTCAAATATTCATAATTGTTAACATTTAATCTTGGAGCTGAAGTCTAGCAATTTGACTAGAATGTATGACAATCATTAAAATTTGGAACCAATAACTCTCAGACCGAGAACTGTCTCCTTGGTTTTGTCTACATAACATTGTGAACTTTCTCTGCTACCTCTGGCGCAGACGTTCTGGTGTTATGCACCACCACGAAATTGCACAACACTAATTGAACACAAAATTTCGGGAAAAACCCGACCCCGGAAGTACGTCAGGCGTTTTCCTACGTCATTAAATCATTAACATTACTCATTACCACTATTATTTGGAGGGCATCTAGGTTCAAGAGGCTCATAGCGAAGAATTTTAGTTATACATTTCCTACCCACTGTAACAGGGTCAGACCGAAAAGTGAGGCAAACTTGTGAACGGGTTGGAGTGTTTGTACCCTTCTCCCACCCCCCCCCCCCTCACCCCACCTCGATAAAAATACATGCAGGAATTTCCAGCCTTTTGCTTGGTCGGAACAAATATATTCCCCCGTCATGCTGCATAATCCTTGGGCAGCTATTGCAGAGAGTGAATTATCTATTATCTTTGACATTCCTCTGTCTCCTTTCCTTCCATTAAACATACCTCCTATCCACCCACCCACCCCCTCCTCCCGCCAACCAACAGCTCAACATCACTTCCAGTTCTCTTGAAGTGTCCTCCTCTTTCCCCTCTCCCTCCCTTTTTTTCCTCTGCACAGCCCTATAGATAACAAAATACAGAATACATTTATGTCCTGGAAAATTCGGCCTGTTATGCCAATTGACAAAGGTCAAGTTGGTATTGTCTAATGGGCTGGGAGTCAACATGGTGTGACGCAGCAGAATCGTCATCATTATCTCGGAGGGCGCATCATGAATAACCCATAGGTTATAATGTAGTTGGCGGAGGTGAACATTTCCAAATTGCTAGACCGATTTATTTGGACTGCAGGTAGGAGACAATTAATATTACATCTAGCTATTTTGTTGAGCATTCTACAATATGGAACAGTGTCAATGCCCATCTGATTTTTTCCCTCATTGATCAGGGCCGTTATGACCAGTGTAAATTGTCAAACCTAATTCCATGGGGCTGGTGTAACTATTGTCTCTCTTTCCCAGCAAGTAAGCCACACACGCGAGAATACATATCAATCCTTTGATCAGCTGACAATAACTGTTTGTATCAATACGTCTAATGTTTTTGAAAATTACAAACGGAACCTAAGACTGACATTGAGTTGTTTGTTTGCTGTTTTTTTTTTTTTTTTAATTTCAAACGATGTTGTGTTTTAGAGGGGAAATGTGTGAATGAAAACATAGAGACATACAGTACTTAGATCGTCGGTCATTTCTTGCCAACATAAGATAAAAAGATATAGATAAAATACATTAAATAATTCAATGCTTAATTTGTTCATTAAGTGATATATTATATCCCACGAAAAAAACTCATTCCCTTAGATCAGCTGCTTAAGAGGGAGAACAAAACACAAACAGCTATCACAAAAACGTATTAGCCATTATTATTTGTGTAACAGGACCGCGGGCAGTAAAACTTCAAAACTCTTTCATTGCCAGTATTTCCTGAGACATTTGTATGAGAATCCTGACATCACAGGGTATATAATAAAAGAAAAGAGAGAAGGAGGAGAAGAGAACAAAAGAAAAACAGAAAGAAAGAAAGAAAGCAAGAAAGAAAGAAAGAAAGAAAGACAATCACTGGGTTTTCAAGAGAAAGAGTGACTCTATATATATCGCAGATTTCAGAATATATCATCGACACATGTTACAAAACACTATCTCATCAAAACAAAGCGTTCCTGGAAATTGAAAAGTTTTTGCATGGTCTTAAAAGTCTTATAGCTGTGTTGTATAGGACATCCATGAATTTCTTCACAGTGATTTGTAATTCAGACAATTTGTGGCTTAGTGGTATGTGGAGTCCAGTTTTCACGTTGTTACAAAGGACTAACCCATGGCTGTGACTTGGAGCTTAGTGTCAGCGTGACTTCGGCCGGGGTTACTCTCAAAGACCGTAGTGGGCTTATTTCATCTATGGTTACATTTTGTCCACTGCCAAGACTTCAGAAGGGCTGACCGTCATTCCTAGTGAGGCACTGGTGTTTGTTGACTGTTTGTTTGTAATGTTGTTGTTATATCTGCAAAAACTAAGGTTTTGAGTTATAAGAGCCAGTTTTCTTGCATTTCAAATTTGTCACAAGTCCAAGCTAGATCTAGCTGTTTCTTGAAATTGGTTATAGCTTTTTCTTCGACGTCAAATATCTGATTTCACAGTTCCTACCAACATTTCAAAGTTTATAGCTCAAAACTGAATTTTTTGTAAATATGACAATCTAGCTCTTATAACTAATTAAAACATTTATTGATGAGCAACTTCAGTGAATCGTGCTGAAACTTTGCCATGAGGGCAATGACGTGAAAATAGCCCGGAGATCACCCGTGAGTCATGAGTGCCAGCAGAATGATAGGTCAGCTGCCCGCTGACTGTCAACGGAGCCTGTTGTGTTGTTTGACATAGGCTGACGTAACGTAATTGGAATAATAGAAGAATGCTCGACACTGTTAGAAGATAATTCAAAGCCTTGTCTAGCTATCATTCCTAGAGCTTGTGCTGATAGCGAGGGCGAGATAAGGAAACCCATTGTGAACAAAAGAGTGCTTAATAAAATACTTGACATTGATTTCTAACCAGTTCTTCAGTGTTTGTCCACTCACATGTACAAACACACACGCTATGTTTGTGCACACACACACACACTCATGCACACCATACCGCATATACATACAAATCTGTTGCACTCACACATACTGTTGACCTATCTACCGTTAACTTCACCCATCAGTTAGCATCACTTGACATTTCAGGGTATGAATTACAAATATATGTTAATGTTGAATAAAAACATCTCATCACATCTGCAGATGATACAATTTTTACTCCACATTAAAAAAAACAAAACAATTTAATATGCCTCATCACAACGCTTCGGCTGGAGTGCCATCAGAATAGTTTATGTAAGGTTTAAATCATTTGGTTCTTAGTGTATGTGTATTCATGTCACCAAATCGCCTACGTTACTATATATACATGTAAGTGAATATGTCAGTGTAGGCCTAAAAGTGTGAATATGAAAGATATGTACGATGTGTGTATGTGTGTTCTTTAGCGTGTGCATATAATGTGTAGACAACGAAAAAAATAAAATAAAAGATCTGCTGTTGAATGACAACCGCAAAGTCATCTCAGCCCCTGTCGATGAAAAATTAATATTTTTTACTATCTCCATCTGACAAAATTCTGTAAACGTTGTAGATGTGGACAACATTAAGGTGAAAAAAGGTGCAGTGCAAAATATAAGGCAGATGTTCTGAAAAGGTATTCTTCAGAGTATTCTACTTCTACCCAGCTCTGTCCAGTAACCTGTATTAAATACCGGCAACCAGACCGATGTTTGTGGTCAAACGTTTTTCTTTTGTTATTTTTTGTTTTGTTTTGTTTTCCCATGTCGTTTATGTTCATATATTACGTTGTGGTTTATCATGTATTGTTGTTTGATAAAGGCCTCAGTGATAGAAAGCGTGTTAATACTATTCACTGTAAAGCCATGACCCCTGATACATTCGTCCATGCTAAATATGAGTGCAATGTGATATATGTTATATGATATGATATATAATATATATATCACTCTAAGATATGTATTTAATAACCAGTGCTCTTCTGTCGTTCCCGCTCTTTCTCTGACTCTCTTTTTTTCTCTCTGTCTTTCTCTCTCTCATTCTGCCTCTATCTCTCTCTTTCTCTTGCTGTCTTTCTCCCTCCCATCCGGCCTCTTTCTGTCTCTTTGTCTTCGGCCCTCCCCTGCCCTTTCGCCCCCTCCCCCCCCTCACTCTCTCCTCCCTCTCTCTTTCTCGCTATCTTTCTCCCTTCGTCTCCCTCCCTTCTTGCCTCTCTCTGTTTCTCTCTCAGCCTTCATTTCTTTCTCTGTCCTCCCTGTCTCTCTTTCTTTCCCTGTCTTTCTCTTAGTCTGTACCCACCCTCAATCTCAATTTCTCTCTCTCTCTTTCTCTCTCTCTCTTTCGTCACAAACAGTCATGTAATATGAGTGAAGATAATTCATCAATTTACATTTATACTTACATATAAATATGAAAGCAAACATTAACATTCTTTGTTAGATATTCAACAATAAGATCAGAGCAAAGTTAATGTATGTCTGTGTAAATGTACCGTGTGTGAGTGAGTGTTTTGGTTGCGTGTCTATGTGCGTGCATTAATTGAAAGTTGTATGCCCTGAATGAACCCACAGTCTTAAACTAGATCTGGTGTCATTGTCCTGAAGTGTCTTCATAACTTTCCAGCACTCTCTTGTTGACATGGAGCGGACCACACCAGTAAGGCAGGCACAGTCAATAATATAAATATTAACGAAATTATGCCCACCTCTGTCCCACTGACAGAGTGACAGCCGTTATTAACATGGTCAGTTACTGCCGCTCAGACTGAAATTGTTACCCTTTTTAGCTTTTTGCTTCGTTCCTAATATGTCTATCCTTTAAAGTACAGCACCGCCCCTTCCCCTCACGATACTGCCATCTGTTGACACTGGAGACGATGTGTTAGGTCTAATATCACTCATGGTGTGTGCGAATTTACCCCGACATACGAGGCTTTTTTTTACATTGGAACTAAGTGATCTATAGGCATAGTATGACTTATGCTAAATATTTCCGTGTGTAGTTCAACTATTTTCTTCTTATTGTAGGCGTATAAACCTTTTCGTGCCTTATTCACGGTCCAACAATGAAATTTAGCGATTGAGGAAATTATTGCAGATAGGACTGTCGTTGTAATATCGTTATCATTAATTGTTGCTTACGTAATGCTGAGAAATTGTAATAATTTGATTTGAATTTCAAATTGAAAAGGTTCGACACCAAATATGGAGGAACTAGGCAGCGCCATATGCTGTGTAATGAACAGTCTGTTGCTAGCACTTCCAAAAGCAGACTGTGTTAAGTGATGTTAGTCGATAATGGAATTGCATGTATTTCACTGCTGTTTTCAATCACTTTACCCACAGTTTTGTGTTAGACCAACATTATGTTGACAGATGATTGCATGGCACACTACTTGGGCCACTGCAGTTATGTCATATCTATGTATCGTTTTGTTTTGTTTTCTTTTGTTTCGTTTTGGTTTTTTAATCCATGCGATTCCAAATGACCATGTCGTGATTTTGGTGGGTAATCCCTTGAATATTTCACTAAAGAAATATGTGTGTGGCTATGCAAAGCTTGGGAAGAAACGGTGAAACAGTATAGGAAATACTATAAATGTGTCAGATAGACACTACAGTCTTGTGTTGATGTCTCTTTAGTGATATGTATTCATGTTCAAAAAATAACAGTTCAGACCTAGAGAGCACTATGGAAACGAATAGTGAAGTTATATTGTATTTTATTTTGGAAACTCATACATATGCAAGGTTTGATGATCAAATCTTTGAGCAGACCGGTCTGTTGACACTTCTAGACTTATGAAGGGGGTGGGGTATGGGTGGGGGAAAGGGGCGGGTCAGGGAGATATTTTGGAAACCGCTTGTGGGAGATGATTTTAACCATTGGCATCAGATTCCGCATGCTCAAACTAGCGAAAAACAGTAGAAAAAAAGTTGAAATCATCCATGACTGCCATGGCAAAGGCGGCCACCTTGAACTTTGCTATCTGATATTGGGTAACTTTACCATTAATAGGATCCATTTTACATTTGTCAACCGATTTGCTTAATTTTAAAAATTTGGCGTACTTATTTTTTAGTTCAATATCTAACAATTGCCAAAACAGTTTTTTGATAATTGGCTTACTTTTTTTTTCCACAATTTGTTTTTCAAATCTTTGTGTAAAAAAAAGTAATGGATTTTACAAAAATTTGACCCCAAAATCTCAATTTCTCAAATATGCATATATTAAAAATCTTCTCTGATCACATTTATGTATTGTTTTCTTCTGTACTCATGCCAAAATTTATGGTAATTGCTCCAGAAATAAAGAAGTAGATCGTATATGTGTACTTAAAAAAAACAACTAATTTTAAAGGGAGAAACGCTTGTAAAGTTTTGTTTTTTGTTGTTTTTTTTTTTTTTCACAAAAAAAACAGTCGTAAAGAGCTTTTGATCAGGCCTCCAACCTCAAAACTTGTTTATTTCACATACTAGAGTTCTCTTCATAACTTCTATGTTTTATTTTGCCATTTTCTGGGCCTCTACTCACATTCTTCCTCCATTTCTGTTCCCTTACTTTTATCAACAAAAAGCCTCCCGTAGAATCATCACTTATTCAGTCTATATATATGGCCGCCATGTCTTCGTCAGCCAAATAAATTCAAGAGTGTCTTTACTCTGGCTATGATAGGCAGTTCACTATTGTACTCTGAAAAAACGGAAACAAGGCATATTCCACCCTCATTAGGCCGTGGGAAGTCTATTTTAGAGACCCAGAGAAAGCTTTGGCTGAAATTCAGTGTGGTCAGATGGTCAGCCATTAACTTTTCTTGACAATGGTGCTCCCGATATTAGTGAAGGAGATCATAATCAAGTGTTCTATACACCATTTGTCCGGAGTCAGTTACATTTTGATAATTTATCACTGCATATGGAGTCCTTACTTGGCCAAAACCTGGATGGCAGGGGGGCCGATCAACCTTTGAATGACTACCCTCCGATACCTTAGAATGGAATATCAACTTTTTTTAAATACCATTTTTATGTTCTGAAAAGGCAGAACATTTTTTAAAAAAAAAAACCCCAAACCCGAATATTTTGAGCAAAGAGTCAATTTCAGATCAATGATCAATTATTTACGTTACCTTGTCACTACACTCAGACTTGACTGGCTTCTTCTCATTTTTTTTTTCTTTTCTTCATATCACCATGTGCGAAGTCCTGCATTTTTACTGGCAAAGTGAAGAAGCCTCTCTTGCCGATTGAAATCACAATTACAAAAACGAGGTTGTCAGAAGTAATGATAAGACAGGTAACACTCTACAACTCTGAGTGACGTATTTGATTCAGTTGATAGTAGGGGACGAGAAGTAAAAAACGGAAATCCCCAAATGTGTTTGCTGATGTACATAGGAAACTAATTAGGTACACCAATATTCATTTAGCACTTGAAGATCTCATAATAAGGATCTAGGATATGGAACTTCATCTCTCTCTCTCTCTCTCTCTCTCTCTCTCTCTCTCTCTCTCTCTCTCTCTCTCTCTCTCTCTCTCTCTCGGAACAGACTAGGACTATCACTGTGTACTAGTCTTATTTCATAGGCTCTGCGGATCTTAGAAAGTGGAGATAGAGCATACTTCTCATTCGGTTTGAACTAGGAAAACAGCCGACTTCTTTGGTCAACTGTTGTGATGACTTGGCAACTGGACTGATGCCAATTCGCTAGGCATAGCTTGTTCCGAATGTATAAAATGTGTGTGTGTGTATGTGTGTGTGTGTGTGTGTGTGTGCGTTTTTCCATCAGATTACTTTGATATATTCATTAAACTTGATTGCCTTGGATTCAGGAACTCTGGTTAATATAATGACACACACACAAACACATATGCACACATACACCACACACACACACACACACACACACACACACAGAGACACGCACACATGCGCACAATGGGTCAACAAAACTAACGTCATCGATGAAACTCGAAAACTATTGTTGTTGTTGTTGTTGTTTTGCCATTGTGTCTAGTTGCCATGGACATGGCCGCCACCTTGGATTTTGCCCTGTTTTTCAAAATCTGTCTCCTCCATTATTACCATACCAAACCGCCCCCAATTTTGCTTGCCATTTCTTACATCTAATATCAAAAATCTGTCGGGGGGAATTTAAGGGTTTTTTAAAAAAATCTTTTTTTAATGAATTATTTTTAAAAATGCCATATATCAAATTTTGTGCAAGGTTGGCATTTTTATTCATTTTTTTTCCCTTAAAAAAAAAAAAAAAGAAAAAGAAAAAAGAAAAACAGATACAACCAAAAGGCACCTGTCACTTTTTTATTATTAGATCTATGTCAAGGAAAGTGTGTGGATAAATAAAGGAAAACGAAAGAGAAACAAACAAACGAAATTTATTGACTATAAAACACACTGAAAAATCTTCAATGTGCAGAAAACTACAGTTTGGCAGAGAGGTCATCGAAGTAAACATAGGCCATGAAATATCAAGCCCCCTTTCTCTCTAATGCCGCCAGAAGGGATAATTCCTGGGTCTCAGATGTGGCCTTCGAGCCTATATTTGTTATTCGCTAAGCTAATAGAGACATTTTCTTTCTTTTACTTCACTGAATCTGAATGTGTAAACTCCCCAACCAAAGTCCAGTGGTTTTTTAACAGTAGAAATCCCTACAAGGCCGTTGTTGAAATCAGCAGTTTCTATTGTTAATGGGGACAAAATGAAATAGTTGGCAATAATATCTTTTGCCCCAGTTTGATAGGGAATTTTACTGAGTTTTGAATACCATCTGTAAAAGAAAATCTGCAATAAATAGTTTTTTTTGTTGTTGTTGTTTTTTGTTTCTTTCTTTGTTTTGTTTGTTTTTTAATAGTGCAAACATTCTGGACTTATAATCTGGTAAAGAAATGATTACTCTCTCTAAAAATATCTTTAACAAACGAAACACGACATTTTGACCCGAAACTGGCCAATCCAGGTGACCCCCTCCCATAACAATCATTCCCGTTTAATTCATCATCACTCTTTAGTGGTGTTTTCCATGTTTGTCTCAAGTCAAAAGCAAATTTCGCTTATATTGTGTAACAGAATCACTTATGACGTAACAGCGACTGAGTGATATCATCCTCCAGCAATGACGCCCCCTCCGACATCTCAGGAAAAGTCCGCAATGGGGGAGAAAAACGGGATGAAGGGTAAAGAGGATGGTGTGGACAAAACGTCCGAGTATTATAAGATAAATCTGCTGCCTGTTGATCATGGTTTTGCTTGGGCGATTTGCTTTGGTAAGTTTGATCAGACTTCAGACAGCTGTGATGTAGTACTGTATATGTATTTGTCTCTTATTTTTACGCCTCAGTCATGACCTTTGAGACGATGGATAAAAATATAGATCAGAGGAATGGACAAACAAACAGTGGGCTCTTTTGATAGATAGATAGATAGATAGATAGATAGATAGATAGATAGATAGATAGATAGATAGATAGATAGACAGACAGACAG